>JAKELH010000226.1:0-119250 GCA_021525015.1 Lactarius pseudohatsudake | reverse complement strand
CAGTGCGTAACCAATACCCCCTCCCCTCTCCAAACTTATCACGGACCTGGGGAACGCGGACATCTACACTAAACTCGATGTCCGCATCAAACACGGCGATGAGCACAAGGCCGCCTTCAAGACCCGCCGCGGGTTCTTCGAACCGCGGGTTATGTACTTCGGCCTCACTAATTCGCTGCCCACCTTCCAGGAGATGATGGACTACCTCTGCGCCCCGCCATCCTTAAGCACGAACCGCTAGGAACCACCATTCGGTGTACATGGACGACATGGCATCGCCTCTGCAGCGGCATGGCGGGCCACATCGCAGCCGTACGTGACATACTCCATCGCAAAGGACAATGACTGTTCTTCAAGCCAGAGAAGTGCCTTTGGCCCCTGGCGATCGATTACCTGGGGGTAATCCTTGAGAAGGGGGTGACTCGCATTGGACCCTGTCAAGGTCGCGGCATTTGCCAATTGGCCAACGCCCACCATGGTCAAGCAGGTCCGTCTTCATTGGCTTCTGCAACCTTCTACCGCCTCTTCATCAAAGGCTTCACCACACACGCACGCCCACTGAACAGACTGACGAGGAAAGACACGGAGTGGCAATGGGGACAAGCAGAGACAGACGCCTTCGAGAAGCTCAAAACACTGGTCACAAGCGAACCTGTACTGGCACACCCGGATCCCAAGGAACAATTCGAGATGGTAGGTAGACACGTCGGGCTTCGCAGTGGGCGCCGTACTCCTGCAACGCAAAGAAGATGGCAAACGGCACCCCATAGGCTACTACTTGGCGACATTGAACGAAGCAGAGCGTAACTACGACATCTACGACCTAGAACTGTTGGCCATCGTCAAAGCCTTCCGCCACTGGAGACCCCTACTCGCAGGCTCACCACACAAAACCAAAGTATTTTCCGATCACCTCAACCTGCAATACTGGAGGTCGCCACAAAGGATAAGCCGACGCATTGCGAGGGAAGTACTAGAACTATCTGAATACGACTTTGAGATTCACCACATCAAAGGTACGGCCAACGGAAGAGCAGACGCCCTCTCCCGGCGGCCAGGACTACGACCAAGGGGACAATGACAACAAGGACGTGACAGTCCTCCCCGACGCACTCTTCGTACGAGCCCACAAGTCGAAACGATCATGCCGAACACTCTGACAATTGGACCCGGGGAAATGGAACGACCAGATGCGGTGTACCATCAAGACGAGAACTACCTTCGCCCATGGGTGAATGCACATCGGCTGAAGAAGATCGAAGGGACTTGGTACAAAGAAGGGAGACGGGTGGTGACAGGCGGATTATATGACAAGAGAAGTATCATTTCCGCTCACCATACACCACCGGTCTATGGACATCCAGGTATTAACAAAACCGCGCAGTTGGTAGGACGATCCTACTGGTGGCCAAACCTTGTCCAAGACGTCCTAGACTATGTCAAAGGATGCGCCGAATGTCAGAGACACAAGGCGAACAATCGACCGACCCGAGAACCACTGTCCCCAATCTACCCGAATCCTGAAGCACTCCCCTTTGAAACCATCGCACTGGACTTCATCACCAAACTTCCCCAGTCACAAGGGTTTGACTCGATCCTCACCATACGGACCACGACTGCACCAAGGCAGCCGTCTTCATCCCCTGCCAAGAGGAGATCACAGCGGAGGGAACCGCCGCCTTATACGCTCAGCACGTTTCTTACGATTTGGACTCCCCTCCAAAGTGATCAGCGACAGAGATCCCCGCTTCGCGTCCCGGTTCACAAGAGAACTGTGTAAGATCCTGGGGATTTCGCAGAACGTCTCCACCGCCTACCACCCTCGAACGGACGGACAGTCTGAACGAACCAACCAGTGGCTCGAGCAATACCTCCGCTTCTGGACTAATGAGCGGCAAGATAACTGGGCGGCATACCTCCCTATAGCGGAATTCACGCACAACAACTGGCCCCATGAGACCACAAGGAAGTCCCCCTTTTACCTCCTGATGGGGTACAACCCGCGCGCTGATTGGATCGACAGGCCATCACCCATACCTCAAGTGGCGCTGAGAATAGACCAATTCCAGGAAGCCAGAGCGCAGGCCAAAGCGCTCCTCATCAAGGCACAGAAGTCATGGGTCAAGCACAAAGATACGCCCAAGTACAAGGAAGGTGACCTTGTGTGGCTAGAAGGACGCCACCTGCGGACCAACCAGCCAACCGCGAAACTTGCGCCCAAGAGACACGGCCCCTTTAGGGTCACACAGGTGATGTCCCCTGTCAACTATCGCCTTGAACTTCCCACACAGTGGAGCATCCACCCGGTGTTCCACACCGATCTTCTCACCAGATATCATGAGACCGTGACGCATGGGCCAAACTACCAGCGCCCACCGCCAGATTTGGTAGACGGAGAAGAGGAATACAAGGTCGAGAAGATTCTAGACTCGCGAAGATTCGGAAGAACACGGAAACTTCAGTACCTCGTGAAATGGAAGGGATACCCCGACTCGGAGAATCAGTGGGTCGACCGGAGCGAAGTATTCGCCAACCAGGCCATCAAGGACTTCAAGACGCTGAATCCCACACAGGAAACACATATAAGGAGGCTTCACTACGAGCTAAGTCCCCCAGCAACCACTGCTACATTTCCTCATCCTGTCTACCTCCGCACAATGTCTTCCTGTTCGCTCCCGTCGCAGTCCACCATCGACACCGTCGTCGAGGCCCTCACCACCTCCCATGGGCCCGCGACCCGCGAGGACGCCATCGCCGTCCTCAGAGCCTTCCCCGACCCCACTGTCGGAGGAACTGCCGACTCCCCCGAGGCGCAGCCTCTTGCCTACGAGGCAGTCGCCGAAGAAGAAGAGCGCGCCCTACTCGAGGGCCAGGCCGCAAGTAGCCTCGTTCCACACCTTGACGGACACGGTGACATTGAACCTGTCGAGGTACCACATGGAGTTCGGGCCCGTGCGGCCGTGGAAGGAGATCGTGAGGGAGTGGAGGGACGAGCAACTGCGGAGGGCACAGTGGCGGCAGCAGGAGCTGAGGCACCGACGCCTCCTGGCGCGGACTGGGGTCTGGCCGAGGATGCTGCCGACAACTACCCAGCTATGCACCCCCTCATTCGCTCCACTACAGACACTGACGACCCACGCGAGACCCCGTACTCCCTCAACACCGACGGATCCCCCATGTACAAGCGGGACCTCGGAGTCATGGGCCCTGCCACCCATCAATCCCTCATCACCCTCAACACACGCGTCCCCACTGGCTTCAAGGCCAACCAGGGGACGGATTACATACCATTCCGCATCGTCTCCCCCGACGGGGTTGAGCGCGAGGCCCGCTACGTCCAGGTGATCATGGGCCCAGACCCCCTGGTCGTGGGCATCATCGACGAGTCCGACAAGGTCTACGCGCGCCCCCTTTACGCCGCTCCCCGCTTCACCTACGGCGGGAAGCCCATCTACCCGAACACCGACATGGTCCTCTTTACCGAGGCCTTCGAAGACCGGGCGCGCGTCGACCGCTGCCTCGACACCATCCACGACCCCTCCCTCACAGCGGAGGTCCACCGCTACCGCGCCGCAGCGCGCGAAGAGGAACGCCTCAATCAGCGGATCAACGACCTCATTGCCGCCCTGGGGGAGGTCGCCGGGAAGTCGACCGCGAGCCGCCACCGACTGGAGATGGCCAACGCCATGGAGCGCATCGAGGACGAGGCGGGCACCATGGTGGATCACGAGTTGACGAAGAGGAGGACGCGTAGGGGTCGGAAGGTCGCGCAGCAGCCGCAGCGCACTAGGATCAGGTACGAGGAGGAGGGCTTCGGAGCGTCGGGACGTTGCACCTAAAGAGGAGGTGATGTTGCGATCGGACTCATCGGTACGGACTGCGGACTCGTGGGGTTCTGACTACCCTAGTATTAGTCAGGGACAGTCGTCTCAGTCAGCTTCGGGGGGTTATCACATGTATACAGTACGGACTTGACTCATACCTAGGACAGTTGTAGTAGGGTTCGAGCTACTATCGCTACTGGGTACCTTACATTCTGGAGGAGCTTCAAAGCTCTTCGTCAACTGTATATAAGACTAGTAGTACGAAGACCGAGCTCCTTAGCTTGGTCTTCTTGAATCCTCAGTCCAAATTCTCGTCTCATCCCTTCTCGTCTGTCTCCTCTCTCTCTGTCTGCTGGTGCGCCTGGCTCTCGTAGAGCAGATCGCCCGACGACGTATACGCCTGGTGGACTTTACCCCAGTGCTCGCACTGATCACGTTCCTACTTAGGACGTGTATCTATATCTGCTAAGTCGTCCTTCGCATATCGAGCCACTCTGTCAGCGCTCAAGTCGAGCATCGTTAGGACGGGCCTAACGCAACATATACTATGTGATACCTTATGATTATCTCGCGTCTCTTATTTACAAATTATGGATGCTGCAGTAGTATAAAATGTACTCTGTATGGACTGGAATTGACTATCCAATTGTTCTCGAAACCGTCCGATTATCTTCGCACTCTCAAAAACTCTCAAGTCTCTTGACCTCTTACATTATCGACTCTCGGCACGCGCACTCACATGTGACGCGTTACATAATCTCGCTTCACTTGCACAAGGTTATGGGCCCTGTGCCCTGCACCTAGAAACCAGTATGAGATCGAGTTATCACTATCTATTTTACACCTTGCATCATGAGCAACGAACCACACGTTAACATTTCGAAGTTGGCAGCGGACAGATCCAATTGGGTCATCTATAGAGATCGGATGATTTGGGCGATGGAATCACATACCTTATCTTTACATCTAACTAACGATTCTATGCCCCTACTTTATTCGGCAGCCGGCAAAGTCAACGGTGTTGACACGCCGGTCCGGTGGGCCCATGGAGAGGCTACTGTCAAACAGGTGATCGCCGCCTCAGTGCCGGACTCCATTTTCAATTGCATCAAGAACAGTGTCCGGGCCAAGGACGTGTGGGACGCACTGAAGGCCTTATTTGAAGGAAGAACCCAAATGATTGTTGTGGACCTCTGCCGGCAGCTTCAATCGCTGAAGTGCGGGGAGGATGACAACGTGCGCACTCATCTCGATTACATCGCTAACATATGTGAGCAGTTAGCCGCGATGGGAAAGTCAATTCCTGATGAGGAATACGCGTCAATCTTGCTCGGTTCCCTTCCTGCATCTTATGACACCACTACCTTGGCTATGTCTACCACAGCCGCGCTTACCCCGACAACAGTCATACGCTTAGTCACCAATGAATATGACAGGCGTGTTCTCAGAACCGGGAAGAAAGAATCTCAAGATGAAGCATTAGCAGTACAGGCCGGCCAGAAAGGCAAGAGCAGGTCCAAGAAGGATATTGAATACTTCAATTGCAAGAAATGCGGCCATATGAGAACCGACTGCTGGGCCAAAGGAGGTGGCAAAGAAGGCCAAGGGCCAAAGAAGCAGAATTAAGATGGTGCCGCCGCAGCGGACCAGCAATCGCAGCCGGATATAGAGGCCTGGGCTGCGATCAAAGAGATTCAAGATCACGATCAAGTTTCGGCTAGCTACGCGGGCAAGCCTAGGGCCGAAAACAAGCTTTATGACTCTGGCGCCTCCTGTCACATGTCCCCTTATCGACACCAATTCACTTCCTATCGACCAATCGCCCCTCGTCCCATTATGGTGATGAACAGCATACATAAAGACCATACTCACAGTGGATTGGGAAGACTGTGGTGAGATATGGAGGTAGGCTTGAAGCAGCAACAGAGATAGTCAAGCAAGTGAAGCAGATGGTAGTCTGGCACACAACAGATGAGAACTGGTGTTTATACAAGAGAGGAGACATACCTGGCACACAACAGATGAGAACTGGTGTGGTGCCAGAGCGTACATGGTACACTACTTATACTCCTACATAGGGTGATGCTGGTAACAGCAAGTCACAGTAAATACAAGGAGTGCATTGTTCTGTACACGGACAAAGGAGTGGATGTAAAGAGAACAAGGCGATAAAGAACAAGAAGAGTCCAGACTATGATATCATAGTGACATCACAATAAAGATAAGAAAACAAAGGGAAGTACATGAACGTAGTACAAGGGTTAATCCAGAGTGGTCCATGATGTCATGTACATGTGATGTCATAGATAAGAGAATACAAGAAGTCCGAGATTGTAAAGATCAAAATAATCTAATCTACAAGTCCTGTATATCTAATCTAAAGCAGTCCGTTATCTGCATGTCCTTTGAGCCGCTAAGTGCGCTCAGGTCACTTATCAACATATGGCAGCCGATAAGCGCCTATTTTTCGCAATGGGTGTGGGGGATCTGCATATCCGGGTACCAAACGGCGAGTTGTTCACCCCCATTATTCTTCGCGACACCTTGCACGCCCCGGATATGGCTCTCACAGTGGTCTCTATAAGCCATATCACTAAAGCGGGCTTTACTGTGTCTTTTGAGGGAAGCGCTTGCAAGATCACTAGTCCTCAAGGCAAGATTGTGGGATCGATCCCATCAAATCACAACGGCCTTTACCGAGTGGAGCACGTGTGCGGCACAAGTTCGGTGGATGAAGTAATCGATATCCGCACGCTGCATCGTTGTCTGGGACACCTTGCTGTGGACTCCATCCGCACTCAGGCAATACAAGGGATTTCCCTCATTGACGACGGGCAACCTATCTACTGTGAGTCTTGCGAGTATGCTAAGGCGACCAGGAAGGCCATCAAGAAGGAGCGTGAGGCCGTGCCCGCCAGTACCTTTGGAGAAGAGATACACTCTGATGTCTGGGGACCGTCGCCGACCAACACCATCAGCGGACGACGCTACTATGTCACTTTCACAGATGACTATTCCCGCTTCACCCAGATCAAGATCTTGCGCTCAAAGGACGAAGCTTTGCAAGCTTACAAAGACTTCGCGGCCTGGGCTGAGACGCAGCATGGCGTGAAGATCAAGAGACTCTGTTCTGACCGCGGAGGCGAGTACACCAGCGCCGACTTCGACTGTTTTCTCAAGGAGCAAGGTACGGAGCGTCGGCTGACCACCCATGACATGCCTCAGCATAATGGGGTGGCCAAGTCTTTAAACCGGTGTCTCTTAGAGCGCGTTCGCGCTGTCCTCCACCACAGCGGTGTTGAGACGTGACTGTATAAGTCACATGTCTCGTGGGATATGATTGAGTCATCCCATATACTAAATACGGTATCTGTCCCCTATGGACTGATTTGGACTTGGCCAGACTTATACGGACCGCTTTTGTTTATCTTTATTGACAGAGTCATATATGGCTCTTATTGTTCTCTATAGTTAAGATACCGGTATTGTCTGCTTTAGGCAGCTATTGTTCTCTGCCCTCCAATGGCATTTCTCCCTCTGGCGCACAGACCACCTGTATTGTGTTTGGATCACCTGTGCGCACGGACCATTCTTACCTAAGCGTCCTGTATATAAGGACTGCTATTTTCACCTCTACACTTCAGAGTTCCCTTCACCTCTGAAGTGTAAGTTCCTTTCTCTTTACCTCTCTTATTACCTTTACTCATAGACCGTCTCTAGTAACTTGTCTATTAGGTATGCAGTTGTAATAGAGTTCCCTTCACCTCTGAAGTTAACTTGTCTATTAGCCCCTTGCTTTTACTCGCTCTGTTAGTTCTGTGCTCAACAAGTGGTCTCCCCAAGCACTTGTGGGGAGAAGCTGTCCACTACGCAACCTGGCTCAAGAACTGCACGTCTACGCGGGCTCTGGGCAACACTACACCATACGAACAGCTTCACAGGCGAAAGCCCAACCTGGCTGGGCGGGGCCGCGCCCTGGGGTGCCCGAGTGGGGGCAACACGTGTGGGTTCACACTGACACGGGCTCGAAACTAGATGCGTGGGCTGTCGAAGGATGTTGGGTCGGGTACGACAAGGACAGTACTCACGCACACAGGATCTATTGGCCGGGCAAGAATTCGGTCTCGGTCAAGCGGAACATAAGGTTTGCGCCGACCACGGTCACTGTTCAAACCTTCCCACAGCCTGCCATCAAGCCTGGCAAGACCAAGACCATCGTGGCACCCCCTCCTACCTCACTTCCCCCTGCTCTCCCTCCTATCCCAGCACCCGCTCCACCTCAACCGCAAGACATCACGCTACCACCGTCGGATGATGAAGATGACAAAGAGGAAGATGTTGAAGACCAGCTGGACCCGGCGCCACCGGGCCAATACCAGCCGATGCCAGCAGCGGACAAAGACAAGGACAAGAAATTTTGCGCAACGGGCGGCTCACACAGCTATGCTCAACCAACTCGTACTTCGAGTCGTAAAAGCAGGCCGTCCGATTATAGGAAAAGGCTGGAGGCGGGCAAAGGAACCATGGATGGAGGAGGAGGAGGCGAAGATGGTGCAGACGAAGGAACTGGGCCAAACATCAAATGGAAGAAGAAGGCCCGAGCAGCAGCAGCCTTAGCTGACGATTTCGCAGACTTCAGCGCTGACTGCGAGTTCATTGCAGGCGTCACACCACTCATCGAGGAGGCCATCAGCGACATGCAAGGTGACCTGTGGACGGTCAACGAAGCGCAATCTCGCCGGGACTGGCCCTTGTGGCAGCAGGCGATGGATCGTGAGATGAAGACACTCGAGGACGCGGGGACTTGGGAAATGGTCCCGCGTCCATCCGGGAGGAATATTGTGGGCAGCAAATGGGTCTTTCGCATCAAACGCAAAGCCGATGGGTCCATTGAGAAGTACAAGGCATGCCTCGTCGCGCAAGGCTTCATGCAAGTATATGGGACCAATTACTTCGAGACCTATTCGCCTGTCACGAAGCTCACAACTTTCCGCACCATCCTCGCGCTCGCCGTGTGGCAGGATTGGGACATCGATTCTTTTGATTTCAACGGAGCATACCTCAACAGGGAGCTCAGCCTGGAAGAAGACATCTTCATGCAAAACCCACCCGGCTACAACGATGAAGACAGGACCGTCAAGCACCTCAAGAAGTCCTTGTATGGACTCAAACAGGCCGGACGAAAGTGGTACGATACACTTAAACGTACCCTCGCTGACCTCAGCTTCCGTGTTAGCGACATCGACCCCAGTGTGTTCCACACTCGCTTTGGCGAGCATCCGGTTATCATTGCAGTCCACGTCGACGATTGCGCTATCACGAGCAGCTCGGGGAAGGTGCTTCAAGACTACAAGCGGCACATTGACGCCCGTCACTCCATCACCGACCTGGGGCCCATCCACTGGCTCCTGGGTATCAAGATCACCAGGGACCGCGGCGCGCGCACCATCGCATTGTCGCAGGAGTCCTACATCAACACTATCGTCAAGCGCTTCAACCTGGGCGACGCGAAGCCCATCAACTCCCCCATGATCCCTGGCATTTTTTACTCCAACAAAGACGCACCTGCGGACAAGACTGACGCAGCGCGCATGGCCAAGGTCCTTTATAGGGAGGCCATCGGCAGTCTCATGTACGCGTCCGTGGCTACATGCCCGGACATATCATTTGCCGTTTCGACACTCTCTCAGTTCCTGGAGAACCTGGGGGAGATTCATTGGGAGGCAGTCAAGCAGGTTTTCCACTATCTCGCTGGGACACGAGCTCACGCGCTGACGTACAGGGGAGACCGTCACGAACTGACCAGTTATACCGACGCAGACAGATCCTCGCAAGACCACCGGCGAGCCATTTCTGGCTTCGCGTATCTCATCGACGGAGGCACGATTTCGTGGAGCTCCTGCAAACAGGAGCTCGTCACGCTGTCCACCACAGAGGCCGAGTATGTCGCGGCAATGCATGCCGTGAAGGAAGGCATTTGGCTCCACCAACTCATTGGCGAGCTATTCGACACCATCACCATCCCCACCATTCTCTACTGCGACAACCAGGCAGCGCTCATGCTCGCCATGACCGACAATTTCCACACGAGGATGAAGCATATCAACATATGATACCACTTCATCCGTCACTCAATTCAGACTGGGATTTTCAAGCTCATCTATTGCCCCACAGACGACATGGTCGCTGACATTCTCACCAAAGCGCTTCCGGCGTGGAAGGTGAAGGGGCACACTATAGCGCTCGGGCTGCGCTCGGCTTGCGGGGGAGTGCTGAACTGCACTGTGAGCCCGACTTGCGGGGGAGCGTCCAGCGCGGGGATCCCGGCAGGACCGGATCGGGCCGGTGGCCCAGGGTATCCATCTCGCCTCAGCGCGAGCGGCCCTACACTCTAATCTTTGGACTTGGGCCCTCGCGGTCTATTCTCACATTCCCGTTCGCCTCAATCACTGTACGGCCTCATAACTATTATCTCCAGGATACCTTCTCGGATCAAGCGTGAGCACGCCGAGCCCCATGTCACAAGGGCAACACACCACACGCATCCTACCTCGCCGCCTCAATCGCTCTCTATCGTGTTCTCCTTTCGCCTCGGTTCCTTCCCTACACTATTCCCATGACCTGTGGTTATGTTCTTATGCCTCGATCCACGCCCTGTGACCCTGCATCTTGACGACGCGTTCGTATACTATGTGATACCTTATGATTATCTCGCGTCTCTTATTTACAAATTATGGATGCTGCAGTAGTATAAAATGTACTCTGTATGGACTGGAATTGACTATCCAATTGTTCTCGAAACCGTCCAATTATCTTCGCACTCTCAAAAACTCTCAAGTCTCTCGACCTCTTACATTATTGACTCTTGGCGTGCGCACTCACGTGTGACGCGTTACATAATCTCGCTTCACTCGCACAATGAGATTCCTGACTCTGGACGTCACCTCACCAATGGTAGAGATAAAACGATGTGTAGATGAGGCTCTGGCCATATGGGGACACATTGATGTCATTGTCAACAATGCGGAGGGACTCACATATGGCCTTAGCGAGGAGCTCAGGTATGTATTTGTTATAAAGATCTTTCCATTGCGTGGGAAGTGAAACTTTGGCATTCGAATTCTTAGCGCAGAAGGATTTGTGAATGACATGAACACGAACTTCTTTGGACCCATAAATGTCACCAATGCCGCCCTTCCAAGCATGCACGTGTGGCGTGATGGAATTATTGTCTTTATTGGAAGTTGCTCTACTTATGAAAGGCAGACAACCGTGAGCACCCCCCTCCTCTGCACCATTCGTCCCTTGTATCATTGGTCCACGCTCTGTCCAGGGCGTTGGTAAGCACCAGACCGCAGCGCCGGCTCTTGACTCTCACTCTTGCCTCTAGTATCCCACTGTGCATCCAAAGCCGCTCTTCGCTGTGCGTAGACGTACACCCTGCCTTAGCGCATACACTGACTCCCCTTCCCGCTTCGCCTCTAGCATACGCAGAGACACTCTCCATCGAGCTCGAAACCTTCGAAATCCGTGTGATCTTCACCCTCCCGGGGGGCTTCGCGACCAAATTCAACGCTCTGACCCAGTCAGGTACGCCACTTGCAGGGTACGAGGCATTGCACGACCAGCTGGACAGTTTCGTGCAGAACTATGCCAAGATCCCGAAGGATGACCCCGACCTGGGCATGAGCACACTCATCAATGTCGTGCGCGGTGAGGGCCGGGCTGCTGGCCGCGAAATGCTGCCGCTCTGGCTGTTCCTCGGGGATGACTCGATGCGTGACGTGTGCATGCAGATGTATATCCTCCAGGCAGAGCTGGAGGAGTGGGAGGACGTCGGGTCAAATTTGGGTCTTCTGCAAGAGCAGATTTCGGCTTGATCCTCGTATGTATTATCGTGCAGCATTGTTGTACGTTTCAACACAGTAAATCTTGTGCCATAGTTACTGTAAACCAGTTGATCTTTGTTGGAGTAGTATGAGAGACGCGCGCATGTATGCCGGCTCTGTATCGAACCACAGGGTCTCAGGACGAAAGTCCTGGGACGAGTCTCAAGTTGCGAGTCCAATGCGTGGTGGTAGCCTGACAGGGTATTGGGCATCACACAACGCCAGATCACGTCTGTAGGCTTGAGGAGGGTTTGTCACATCTAGTGGGATAATTGTCTGAAGGAACACAGAAGGGTTGGGTGTAGGACGAGTGCCCTGCCTCATGACGCAGAACTTGAAGAAGCGAAAGTGGGTGGGTGAGGCGACCCAGCGTGGCCAAGTTGACAGCGGATTTATGGGATTTGCCGGGTGTCTGCAATGATGACATTGTGACCAACTGAACTCACTATATTGATTGGCTATGGATCTTACAGTACATCAAGGCACCTCCTAGGCGGGCTCGGTTGCAGAGTACAGAACTTCAAAGTACGACATAGTGCTCCCTGGAACCCCATCCCTGGGGGCACACGAGACTGGGTGTTGTGCCACCATTACTTGGGGCATCAAACGCATCCCTCTGCCCCACGTACCTCCTCCAATTGAGTAGCAACAGTCTTATGGAAGCGTTGAAGCACAGCAGTGTCAGCTGCGTCGCGGGGCGCAAAAAGGTCAGTGAACCAGTAGGCCGCGCTCCCAGGATCATGGAATTCGTACTGGAAATCCGAGCCACATGTGTTGCAGTCCTCGTCGACGAGCAGTGAGACGAGGGCACCGAGCTTCACAGTGAAGCAGTCCTAGACGCGTTCCCAGGTGTCAGGTCCGGAGCTTGGCTCCTTGTCCAGGGTGAGGGCCATGGATGAGGATGGAGATGGCATAATGTATATGCTGGTGTCAATGGGCAACTTGCACAAGAGAAGCTCAAGGCATGGCCTTCACAAGCTCGTACGCCGCCCACTTCAGGCTGGCGGACCCTCTGGAATCACTGCGATGCCCGTGTGGGGAACCACTCCGCTCCAGCGTCCACTAGTGTTTCAAGGTCCGGTCCGGTCCGGTCTTTTGGACCAGATCCGATGCAACCGGGACCGGGACCGGTCCATGCCGAAGGCAGATTTGTTACGTTCCTTCCGGGACGTATCAATCCGACTTGGATTAGGGACCGGTTTGCTGAGGTTTGAGGCCAAACAGAGGCAACAGCGATACAGAAGTCGAGAATGATGAAGGAGAAGTCGGTGTACGACTTATAGCGGAAAGCTGATGACGGCGAAGAGGCAAGCACACACACAGGGACTAGGAGCTAAGGTGCAGGAAAGGGAAGGTATTCCTCAAGATATCAAAGCTAAGGAGTCTACACGCAGACGTCCTTCCACTTATACACAAGGGATGGAGCTTTGAAGCCCAGCAACCCTAATACACAGCCACGGACCCTAATACGAGTATCCAATGGCATAAGGCTCTCGATCAATCATCGGTCAGCAGTCACATCAGTCACGAGTCACGATCTGTATCACACGCTATCGGCCGGTCCGGGCACAAGCTCATCCGGACCCTTCTGGACAAGTCGAGGCAGGCCACGTGCCAGGGTCACGTGACGGCCGTCTTCCACTCCTCTACTCTGGCGAGGGACTCACATCGCGGTACGTCTGGTCGCCATTCTTCACCCAGTCCAACAACTCTTCCTTGGTTGTGACGCTGTACGCATGGCTGTCTTCCTCGCGGGGGTACTCCAGGGGCTCAAACGCAACAAGATTAGTAAAAACCGGACTGTGACCGCTACCAACCGGTCTATGTCGGTTCACTTGTATTTCGCGAAATATGCGTTGGTTGCAACCGATCCTTACTAGGGACCGGTTGAATTTTTGGTTGCAACCGGTTTCACGCAAAAAATGAGTACAATAAAAGGAACTAACTATTTCTACAATTGTGGTAGTGAATCAGTAGTACTAAGTGCCCCCGACCTCCCCAATGGCGCTGCTGTCGCATGACTGTCATCACCATTGGCCTTGCACATTGTCATTACTGTCTCATCGCTGTCTCATCATAGTTGTCACAGTTGCCGCAGCCCAAAGCCGAGCTTGCACGTCACGACGACATGGAGTCGCCATCATCGTAGTCGCCTCGTCGTTATCGTCATGTCATTGGCGTTGACGTTTTGTTAGGGTCAGTAAATAGGTGTCACGGCAGACAATGTCACATACCGGCTAGCAAAAGTGGAGGCATGTGGGAGGCAGTCCGGCAGAAGTCGAGTGAGGCCCATGGGGGGCCAGGGAAGGTGTAGCCAAGGGCGCAATGTGACATCTTGAGAACTGTAAGCATAGATGATGAGACGAGATCAACTTGTCCGTGTGCGTGGGTCAACAGTCAGTAAAGGGCCGCCGTGTCCCGTTTGGCTTCAAGCATCGAACGCTCCCCCACTTCACAAAAGACGATTTCAGCCCCGAGGCACGGAGTTTTGTAGAGAACTCATATCTTTGGGGCATCACTCCGCAAGAGTTCTTCTTCCACGCCATGGCTGGACGGGAAGGCCTGATCGACACCACTGTCAAGACCGCTGAGACAGGCTACATCCAACGCCGCTTGGTGAAAGCGCTGGAGGACACGATGGTGAACTACAATGGCACAGTCCAGAATTCCCTTGGAGACGTACTGCAGTTTATTTACGGGGAGGATGGGATGGACAGTGCATTCATCGAGCGGCAGCATATTGAAACGTTCCACCTCAGTGATCGGGAGTTCCACAGAAAGTAACAGGACATACCTGCTACGAGCAGTGGGTGCCAGTGTTGAAGTTATCGATAAACTTGCAACTTGCTGCCTCTTCCGAGGGCTTAGCCATGTGAGAAAAGTAGACCATATGAGGCTGATACGATTCGCGGCAACGTGGTTGGGCGATACAGAGGAGGTGAGAGCCATAGTACTACTGATACATCGTGGGCATGAAATGAGAGAGAAGGGGTAGATGTGGTGAGCGCTATGCGAGACGCGAAGGTGAGGGATGGGGCTGCCAGAATATTGCCGCAGAGAAGTGAAGGTAACATTGGTCGGGAGAGGTGAAGAGGATGATGTCGTCGACTTTGGTAAAGCATCGTTTGGGTCAGCAATTGGTTTGAGAGTAGCGGCAAGGAGCCAAGAAGGTCTTGTGGGGGGTATTCGTGGATGCTAAATACGGTTGGTGAATGAGGGAGGAAAAGAGGGAGGGTAGCCAGGACAACATGGCACACCTGTACCACCGGCACTGCAGAAGGAAGGGAAGAGGAAGCACGAGAGAAGAAGACCTATGGTGCTGGAAGAGGAGATGACTCAAGAAGAGACGACAGATTGCGTGGACGAATGAAAAGATGAGATGGGTGAAAGCGCGAGTAATTGCCACTGTCATGGAGGAGTGACGCGACACTGCAACCTGGACAATGGACGTCTGAGTCTGCCAGTGGCCGGGCTGTATGGGCATTTCTGGCACTTGCACTAGACCACAAGCACACCATAGCTGGGCAAGTAACAATATGAGCTTGCGTGCAGGAGCGTCATCAAGTCCAAAGCAGCAATACGACTCTCTATGAGTATTATAGTACTACTAGTAACGATGTTAACTAATTTACGAAAAACCTTCAACTCAATAATATTCATCAGCTTCTTCGTCGGCATTGAGATTGTGCCCAGCTTGTTCAACATCAGCAATAAAGAGGTCCTTGTACTCTTCAACATCGACTTGTTCGATTTCACCTGAGTTCTGTACTGCTGTATCAACGACACTGTGACGCCAAGCAAACTTCATCAGTTGAAGTTCCTCAAACTTTAGTGCCCCGAGTCTTGCACGCCGATCTGTCGCAACCTGTTTGCTTGCAGAGAAGAGACGTTCGCAGGGGACAGAAGAGGCCTGACATGGGAGGAAGTCGAGGGCCATCCGTCCAAGGGTCGGATAGATTCGGTGATGGGTCTGCTAGTACTCAACAACGTCCATGTTGGGTTTTGCATCTCGTGGTATATCGGAAAGGTAGCGCCCTAGTTCTGCAACCCAGCCCTCTTCACCACGTGCAATCAGCATTCAACGATGCTGATCGAAGCCTGTCAGGGAAGGTCTTGACATCGTCGAGGGGTCCGAGTCCGGTACCATTTGTGTTGGCGTCAATGGTGCTGTGCGAGTCTCCCAGTATTTCGCCATCTGCTTCAGATCAGTTACACTATCACTATGCGAAGGGTTAGAGACGCACTGTAGTTTCGAGGATCTTCCGTGCCTCAGCCTGCCAGTTTCTCGCGTTGAGGTTACCGGCGAGAATCTCCACCTCCTCCTCCTCTGCACCACCCCATGCATGTGCGATATAGCTCAGCTTGTAATATGGATGGAGAACCAAGGCCAATACATAGCTTGGTTTCTCGTCGAATCGAGAATAATACTTGTTGAGTTTCGTGAGGCCATCGTTGATTGCGTCCTTGTAGATGGCATATTGGGGATTGTCGTGTTTCACCTCCCATGCTGTTTGAAGCTCTTCGATTGCAGGGAGTGAACGCCATAACGTCGGTTTCTGTTCAGAAGAGAAGTATTCCTGTATCAGATTAGAATCCTCGAGAATCGACTTCGCGTCGAGGACCCTGACCCAGTCCATCTCAGTGATCTTGAACGCTGACCACGGGATTTTCTTGAAGACCCGGCCATCGCGACGGAGAACTGTTATTGGCCCAAACAACTCATCAGCTGCTGCAACAAACAGTCTGACTGCCTGTCGAAGACGATAGGCACGGTCGAGCATTTTGTATGCAGACCCCCATCAGACATTGCTGTGGAGTGGGATTACGAGGGGCGTGGTAATACCGGATTCGATTTGAAGCTTGTTGAAGTTGTTGGAACGTGATAAGTACGTAAGGACCTTATCTATAGCAGTTACGACACTACGATAGTATAGTTTCCTATTACAGTAGTCAGGATACGTACTATAGCGGGCGCAATACGCCCTCTGAGAAGGAGAAGCCCTATGGCTATCTCGAAGTGGTAGTTTACATCAGGCGTGTGTAAAAACGCGATATTGTGGACGCCTGTACTCATCACTTTTACGTAAATGGTCAGGGTAGGACCATAGAGTATAAATATCCTCCCATGGGGAGGGAGGCGAATAGACATTCACTCTCTTACTCACTTGTGCACCCTCTCCACCGCTATAGTCTCTCAACCTACTCAAAGGTGAGAACACCATTCCTGTTAGCTGCGTGCATTGCTGCGCAACAGAAGTATTCAATGCGCTGCCCCGAGCATTGGATCTTGACAGCAAGTGTGCGAATGGCAGCAATAACGTCGAGAGATCCTCCAAGGACTCGGTTGCCAGGCAGATCGGGATCGTATTCCCAAATCGCCGTTGTTGTTTCTACAGCCGCTATTTTTGTGATATGTCCCATAACGTCAATAGTTCCAAGGTTGACAACATGTCCGAGGCACCTGGGTGAACGACTGAATAAAGGTCTTGAGACGAGCAAGTGGAAGACCCACATCAATTGGTTTTCACGTGCACTCCAAACTGGGAGGTTTTGGGACTCATGGAGACGTTGGATTGTCTGGCAAATCGTTCCATTGGCTGATGTGTTATCCAAGGTAATGGCCTGGAGTTTTGATATATTCTGACTGAAGATTCCTACACGGTCACACAGCCCCATGAAATAGCGACCTAAGTTGTCGCCGTCGTGGGTCCCTGAAATGCCCCGAAAAGCAATGACTTCAGACCGCAACTTCCATCGCTCTCCTGTCACCTCGATCCAGTGTGCGGTCATCCCCAGGAACGCTGCCTTCGTATTGTCTGCCGACCAGCCATCCGCTGTTGTCGAGACCTTACCAGGAGCTGCCTGATACTTGGTGAGTTTCACTTTGTTATCGGCAAAGCTCATGTACTTACTGTTATTTCTTTCCGTAGTTGCTTCAACCACTTCAAGCACTCATTGTGGACGTAAACGCCAACGTCATAACTACTGGGTAGGTCAGAAACCTTTGTTTTTGGCCTCATTGACACAAGACAGTTTCGGAACAACTTGTTATTCGCGACGGCGAAGGCCTGGACGTCACAGACGAGAAGGATGGTGCACTGGTAAGTATTGCCCACTGACATATAATATCACGCTTACCTGGTCATCGCAAGCAACAAACTGGGCAACAGCATGCAATGCTGCCTCTCACGTGAAGGTTTCTGTACGACTGACAAAATTATCGTCTAGTGTCATCTGCGTCTTCACCTGTGCTCTGTCAATCTTTTCCTTCTCCCGTGCCTTGGCGAGCTTCGGAGGGATCGCGCGATGATTGACGGATATGCCAGCTTGCTCACACTTTTGTTTGTATATTGTGTAGTGCTTCCGACAGTGTTGGCGCAGTGTCGAATTCCCACCTGTCAAAAAACACTTGCGAATCCCAGTTTCGACAACTGTCGGGTCTCCCCTTTCAAAGAGTAAGCCCCACTACATTGCGATAACGATACTGATCCAAAACTTACTTGCATGTTAGGCACCAGCGACCCATCACCAACGTTTCTTTGCCACTCTTCTTGAAGTTCACCCTTACCCGGTCTGAAAACATCAAGTCCAAGTCCTTCGTCGTCTCACCCTTCGTGGACAACTCCTCTCCAAGCTTGGCTTGGTGCCGTTCCTCAAGATCGCTCTGTAGTCGGTCAATAACATGCGACGCAGATGAAGATGTGATCGATGTACCGCAACTCGAAGATGCTCGGAATCTGATGCACCGAGTTCAATGCCCTCGGGTTCATCAGGCTCTTCATCGCTATCTTCCTCAACAGACAACACCGGCAAAACATGGGCACTGGTATGTTTTTTCCCCTTCTGTTTTTGTCGCTTCCGTGACTGCTGCTCTGAGTCGTCAGATGAACTCGCCTTGTCGTCGCGTGTTGCCTTCCGTTTTTGGCTGGTTGTGCCTCTGCCAGTAGATCGAGCCGCTTTTGGTACTTTTGTGCGCTTGACCTTGGGGGGCATGATGATGGAGAAGCCCAGAACCAAACTTGCTTTGTCAGGTTTCTTCAGCTGTCAGGGTAAACATGTGTAATATAGTAGTATTCGAACTTGAAATATCTGATAAAATATGGTAGCAGTCCTACATTCAACCGGTTCCAACTGGTTTTTACACGGTTGAGATGTCCGACGCAGCGGGAATGGACCACAACCGGGTGTCACCCAAAACAGGTGCAACCGCAACCAACGGTCCGGTCCTTTTCCGGTCCGGTCCGGTTGGGTTACGGTCTTTTTTCGGTCCATAGGACCGGACCTTAAAACACTAGCGTCCACACACTATATCACTGCCAACGATTCTACTTCGAGCAGCACACTTTTGGAGTGGTCAAATACAGCCGCATCATCCCCTACGACAAACTCTTGTCCTCTCACAAGAAAAACGCCCTCCGCTTTCTTACCTTTCTGCAGGAGACCCGCGCACTCTCCAGGCCCGAAACCGGGCCAGACGCCTACATGCCACCCGAACCAGACTGAGGACGACAGGCAACGCTCCACGAAACTCTAGGTGTCTGACGCCAGGTGTCAACTACCCAGCATCATTGCTAACAAATAGGCGCAACCAATTAGGATGCCTGATGGACGCAGGTTCAAAGGGCCTGCAAACTTCTATTATCACTACTTAGTACACGCTCCCAAATGTAGTCTCGGCTATGACCGATCTGTACCCATGGTATGCATCCCAGGATAAAAATGGTTCAAAAAAAAAAAAAAAAAAAAAGCTCGAGGCATGCGAGGGTGGGGGCGTGCCGGAGGATGAAGTTCTGTGCGCGAACAGATGGCTCAAAGACGAGCCTTTTCAGGGAGTGTGTGGAGAGGCGCGGAAAGTGCAACGCGGCGAAGGACAACCTGGACGAGGCGTCAACATATGCGCTGCCTGTGCAGGGTAAGCTCCGTGAGGGAGTGCTGCATTGGGGTGAGGACCATGCGGGAACAGAGGGTACCCCAGAGGTTACACCAGGGATCATAGATTTCTGCGGCCGGGGGGCCGTCGAGGAGCAAAGACAGCTGGAAGCACCTCAGTGTCGTCAGCGCGGTCTGAAATGGGGGAGATTCGAGGGGGGAAAGTTCCCAAATGCGCAGGTTGTGCAAGGAGAGGGATGTCAGCTTGGGTGACACACGAATGTCGAAGCTGGCGGCGAGAGCGCCGAGGATGGATGGCTGGAGAGCGAGGGACTGGAAAGCGAGGGCACCGCTCTCCGAACCAAACTGGGGTCCATAGCCTGGGTAGAACGTCAAGTTGATAATCTCGAGCAGGGGCAACGGGTGAACGTGAGGAAAATGACGGCACTAGTTCTGTCTGACGCGACCCGCCACCGCACGCACACAGAGACAAGTCGTGATATAGTTTATGGGATGAGGAGGGAGATGGCGCACCATACATTAGCGTGCTTCCCATCCTATCGGCACCTGTGCCGAGATAGGCGACCTGCCTGACATGGGCCGCAATATCTGGGGCATCAAAGAGCTGTCCTAGATTTTGAGTACTTCCTGTGGTGGTAATCACGGAATGCAAAGGGCGTGGCGGCAGCGCAGAAAGTGCGGCTGGCAGCTCGGATGTGCCATATGTCACGGACATCGTCGACCTCCTCGAAGATGGCAGTTAGAATCTCGAAAGGGAGGTAGATGGTCATACTGCTGGTCGTATTGTTAGAAGATAACAAATGTATTAGCCGATTAAACAAGAGCGACAACCGGCTAGGTGATCAGCATACGAGACGAGGGTCACGATGCGACCGAATTTGTCTCCTGGCGCTAGATTGGTCAGAAAAGGTCCAGGAGCCATCGTTCTGGGATTTAAAAAAAAAGTCGTTCTGAGGCATGGGGGGTGGGTTTACTCAACATCGCATTTCATGCCGCATCATGCGAGACTTTTCCTATTGGTTCGATCGGAAGACCGTTTCCTCCTGGAGTTTTTGATTCTTCGAAACCAAAACCAAAACCTGCGTCCGCTCATTCCGTCCTCCTGGACGAACGTTGAGCCTCATGCTTCAAGTGTTGTCACGCGCGATCTGGGAAAATTTGAAAAGGCTAGGCTGCAATATGGGTTCATTGTCCGAGCCCTCACCAAATGTGGCTCGAAAGAATGGGCTAAGATGGATAGGACTGTTCTCGTTAACCCCAGGGAGAAGGCAAGCAACAAATATGATATTTTGCCTTGCAGTCCACCTCCCTTACTGTTAGAATGATTTCGCATTTGTCATTACTGTGGAGCGATTTTCGAAATAGGAGGACGTGATGTAGGTAGATGTATGTCGTTGGTTGGAAAAGTATGCTTGTTGACTGCAAAACAAAAAGCGAGAAAAAAAGGGCTGCAACAATGATAGATGTTGATGAGTGTCGATAGTCCGATTACCAAAGGCGACCAGCGGTGAACGCTTGGGAAATTTGCTTGAAGGCACCTGCCGCATGGCGCAGAAGAAGCGAAAGTGGATGGGCGAGGCGACCCAGCGGGCCAAGTTGATCGCGGGTGACATTGCGACCGACTGAACTTCAATTATCACGGATCATGTACTTACGTGAGACGGCGGGACCGGCCCGGTCGTATGTCGCAGCACAGAACTAGCACAGAACTTCAATTCAAAGCAAAGCACGGCACTGGCACGACACAGCGCGCCCTCCCTGGCTAGGTGTGACACCAAATTACCCCAATGGACGTCAGGCGCCTCCCTCTGCGCCTCAGGATGCCCCGCGCGCCTCCTCCGATCGAGCGGCAACGGTCGCGTGGAAGCATTGCAGCGCCACAACGTCAGCCGGAATGCGCCACTTGAGGGCATCGGTCTCCAAATAGGCCATCCTCGTGGGGTTAGGGAAGACGTACCTGTACACCAGGCCGGGGGGATCCCAGCCGAGGCGGCTGACATGCAGCGCGACGAGGGCAGTGAGCTCCGCCGCGAAGCAGTCCCAGATGAGGTCCCAACCGCCGGGTCCGGGGTGAGGCTCCAAGTCCCCGGGATCCACGGGCAGCCTGCACGCGATGAGCTCGAGCCGCGCGAGGGTGGCGGCGTGCCGCAAGATGAAAGGCTCGACGCCGACGGACGGCTCGAAGACGAGCTTGCCCAGGGAGAGCACGCAGAGGTGCGGAAAGTGCAGCTCTGCGAAGGACAGCCCGGACGAGGCGCCAACATGCGAGTCGCTGTGCAGGGTGAGCTCCGTGAGGGCGGGCTGCGTCTGGGCGAGAATAGTGCGGGGGCAGAAGGCGCCCCAGAAGTGAGACCACATCAATGTATCCGTGGCTTTAACGGTCACGGACAGCCGGAGGTGCCGCATGGTCTTCAGGACGGTCTGGAATGGGAGATATTCGAGGGGGGAAAGGTTGGAAATACGGAGGTTGTACAGGGAGAGGGACATCAGGTTGGGAGGCGCACGGAAGCTGAAGCTGGCCGCGAGAGCGGTAAGGATGCACGCTTGGGGAGAGAGGCAATCCCCGCCAGAATCAAGCCTGTTTCCGTACTGCGAGTAGAACTTCAAGTCGACGGCCTCAAGCTTGGGCAACTGGTTCACGAGACAGTTCGAAGGCGGCGCTAGTTCTGACTGATGTGACCCGCCATCGCCACCCCAGGTTGCCGAAGGACAAGACAAGTCGTGATCTAGTCATTGTAACGAGGGGGGAGAGGACGCACCATACTTTAGGGGCATTCCCCTCCTATTGGTATCTGTGTCGTGAAAAGTGACCCGCCTGACATGGGCCGCGATTTCTGGGACATCGAAGAGCCGTCGTAGGTTTTTTGCGCTTCCTTTGTTGGTGATCACGGAAAGGTTGCGGAACGCGATGGGGGTGGCAGCGGCGCAGAACGTGCGGCTGGCAGTTCGGATGCGTGATAAATCCCGGATATCGTCGACCTTCTCGAAAATGGCAGTTAGAATCTCGAAAGGGAGCATAGTGCTGGCCGTATTGTCAAACCATAACAAAAGCATAGCATTTAGATTCTGTACTACTTACCCCCCAATTTCAGGGGCTGGATCATACGATAAAACAACGACCGTGACGCACCAGACGCGAAAATGGCCGCACATATGTGTGGGCACAGGGCATGGCGAAGGCAATGTGAGCACGTGATACCCGCTGATGTTGTCAGTCGCTTTCGAACCCCACTTTCGAACAAATATATCATCTGTGGTCGATGATCGATGAGCCTTCGTTCTTTTGCTTTTTAATTGTGGTAAATGTGCGTCTGGAATAGTATGGTCACGGTAGCGTCAGCAGGCAGCCCCGCGATAGCTGAGAGGGCTCATGCAGACGGTGACTGCGAACTCAATGGGATCTCTGTGCAATTTTCTTGAAGGCACACAGAAAGACTTGGGGTCTAACACGGTGTATGGGCCAGGTTCCCTGCCTCAGGGCAGGCGCAAAAGAAGAGAAAGCAGACAGCGACCAGGTTGACAGCGGGTTTGTGGGGGTAGGGTCATTGCGACTAACTCATATTACTGTAAGGATCAGCCACAGGTCATACAGAAAGGAGCGCTGGGCGACTAGATTATGAGATATGGTGGCACAGGCGCTCGGCCGCGAAGCACAGAAGTGCAAGGCACGGCACAACGTGCCCGCCCTGAATGGCACGAGACTCGGTGTGCCCCCGCCGTTTCCCCACTAGGATATCAGGCGCCGCCTCCTTCCCTCAGGGTTCGTCGCGCATCTCCCCTGATCGAGAAGTAACAGTCATGTGGAAGCGTCGGAGCGCCGCAGCGTCAGCCGCGTAGCGTGACTCGGAGACGTAAACCTCCCATAAGAATATAAGTTCGACGTATCGGCACTCCAGATCGACGTTCAGCGTGACGAGGGCGGTGAGCGCCGCCGCAAAGCGGTCCCAGATGCGGTCCCAACCGTCGGGTCCGGACTCGTCCCGGGAGAGGGCCGTGGATAGGGATTGGAAGGAGGTGAGGGACAAGTCGACGGGGTTGGGCAGCTTGCACGCGAGGACTTCGAGCTGCACAAGGGTGGCAGCGTGCCGCAGGACGAAAGGCTCAACTCCGATGGACGGCTCGAAGACGAGCCCGCGTATGGAGAGCGCGCAGAGGAGCGGAAAGTGCAACTCGGCGAGGGACAGCCCGGATAAGGCCCCGACAGGTGCGTCGCTGTGCAGGGTGAGCTCCGTGAGGGTGTGCTGAGTCGGGGCGAGGATCATGCGAGGGCAGAGGGTACCCCAGAAGTGGCACCAGCGGGCGTCAAACGCAACTGCGTCTGGGGCGCGGTCTGAGAGCACGGACAGAAGGAGGCGCCGCAGGGTCCTCAGGACGGTCTGGAATGAAGGAGATTCGAGGGGGGAAAGTTCCCAAATGCGCAGGTTGTCCAGGGAGAGTGAAGTCAGTCCGGGTGGCGCACGGACGCTGAAGCTGGCTGTGAGAGCGCCGAGGATGGATGCTTGGACAGCGAGGCGACTTTGCCCATCGAAACTAAGCCGGTTATCATAAAGTGGATAGAATGTCAATTTAATGGTCTCGAGCCGGGACAACTGGTGAACGCGAGAAAACGAACTGGCCAGTTCACGGATGGCGTTAGCTCTGACTAGCGTGGCCCGCCACCGCAGGTACGCAGAGACAAGTCGTGATTTCGTTTATGGGATGATAAGGGGAAAAGACACACTATGCTTTAGCATCCTTCCCTTCCTATCGGCACCTGTGTCTCGATAAGTAACCTCCCTGACATGGGCTGCGATATCCTGGACGTCCAAGAGCTGTCCTAGATTTTTGGAGCTTCCGCCGGTGGCAATCACAGAAAGGACGCGGAACGCAAAGGGCGTGGCGACGGCACAGAAAGTGTGGCAGGCGGTCCGAACGTGGCATAAGTCGCGGACATCGTCGACCTCCTTGAAAATGGTGGTTAAAACTTCGATAGGGAGACGGGTGGGTATGCTACTTGTGCTCATTTGAGCCTGTCCGGGGCGAAATCGTCGCTCGGCACCAGCCAAAGGAAAACCGACTCTCATTGGATGGCCCCGTCGGCCCGTATGGGTCCCGGATATGGGGAGTATATGGGGTACTGTCCCGTCCGGGCCGGCGTAAGTTTTCTGTTTTCCGTTAGTTCGGAAGCGACTCGGAACTACCTCTGCCCCTTCGGAGTCGAGGCTATCTCCCGTCTAACCACGAGCAGAGATGTGGCCCCAATTGCGTATTATTGGTAGGAAGTATGTGAGCATGTGGCTTTGTGAAGTTATAGTCACCCGTTCTATAGCTGTTCTGGTGCACATGACCTTAGCTGTGGGAATTCAGGATACCGTACCCCATCACTACTTGTGACCACTACACTTCAAGTTCTCATCGTGTTGTCGAGCCCTGACCTGGGATTCGCAACACTTCCAAGACTACCCGGTCATGCTTGCGGTCGTATCTTGGGTCGAAGGAGCTGCGATGCGTGCGAAGTGTCGCAACCGGTCGGACAGGACCCTGCCCCACGTAGAACTTCATACAAACGTCCGCCATATATCATTCATTACCGGTTGTTAGTACATCGGTACAACTAGTCATACGGTAATATGTATCACATTCCAAGGGTGACCATATGAATACCCGCAGAAGGAAGCCCGTGGGGTCTATCAAGGTGACTTGACATACTGTACATTTGTAGAACAACCTATAGTACTCGTCCACCGTGCTCCTTCAGCATCTACTCTCCTGGTGCCACCTGGGATGATGTCCTTCCTTCGTTGTCCTTGGCATCTGCACTCGCACCACGGTCGAGCAGCAGGCGCACAGTCTCTGTTTCACCTTCGGACGACGCTACATGTAATGGGGTCCATCCGCCGTTGTCTTCCGCATTTGCGTTCGCGCCGTGGTCGAGCAGCAGGTACACAGTAATTTTTCTGCCCTTGGACGACGCCTCGTGCAATGGGGTCCTTCCATCCTTGTTCTTGGGGTCTGCGTTCGCGCCACGATCGAGTAGCAAGCGCACGGTCTCTGTGTTGCCTTTGGATGACGCCAGGTGTAACGAAGTCCATCTGTCTTCATCCTCAGCATGTATGTTTGCGCCGTAGTCGAGCAGCAAGCGCACAGTCTCCGTTTCGCCCGTGGATAACACTTCATGCAATGGGGTCCTTCCGTGCTTCCTCTTGGCCTCCGCGTTCGCGCCATGGTTAAGCAGTAGATGTACAGCCTCGAGCGTCCCATAAAGTGATGCCAGATGTAATGGCGTCGAGTAGTACTTATCTTGTGCGCTGATTTCCGCATGTTGGCAAGCATGTTGGAGTAACTTAGTAGCATCACGACCTCCACGTGACCACGATACGATGCCTAGTGCAATGGAGTACAGCCTTCGTCGTCCGCAGTGTTGACGCGTACGTTGTGCCCCAGTAGCATCCGAGCAACCTCCAGGCATCCAGAAAATGCGGCTAAATGAATAGGAGTCCGGTCATCGTTTTGCCGCGAATTCGCATCTGCGCCGTGGTCGAGAAGCCACTGCGCGACATCGATAAATCCATCCGCCGACGCAGCATGTAGTGGAGTCCCATCAAATATGTCGTCGATAACATCCACGGTTGCGCCATGCCGGTGTAATAGCTCTGCCACTTTGAAGTGTCTCTTGTGCAATGCCGCTATCACTGGACTGTGATTATAACCACCCCTCGCATTGACTTGCTCGGGATGCTCGATGATGATGTGCGCTGCCAGGTCACGAAACCCGCACAACGAAGCATAATACAGTGGAGATCCAGTTGGTGCCGTAATCTCCGAGGTTATGCCAGCGATTCGAGTTGTCGATATCGTCCAATTGGAGCCACGCGGTGAAATATGGTTTGGGCCGGTTTGGTCAAGTCAAAAATCTGCCGCATCCCATCTTCTATGCGTGACGACACCATTCCGAATTGCGCGTGCTCCACCCAATGCCGACTGGCATATACTGCCAAAGGAAACTTGCCGATCGTAGACCGATTAGGATCGTGACAATAACTGAAATTAGTCATATCGCCGCGTAGTGTTGCCGTAACTCGGACCGGACTTTCGACAACTCGGACCAACTCTAACTCGGGAGTTCACACCGGTGCAACTCGGGAGTTGGCCCCAAAAATGTCCCGCAAAATTTTCCTTCGTTGTATACTTGGTATATTCCTCTACCAAACAACAACTTCTTGTAGTCTATAGTATACTCTGTACCAACAGTGAACAAATATACTGTAACCAGCAAGAATTTAGAGCCCTACAAACGAAAAAGTTCGGAAAAACTATAGTGCGCTCTCTCTTTTCCCACCCTTTTTTCGGCTTTTCTCTTGCCTCGATCCGCAATGCCAGTGTCCTGCTTCAGTGCAGCTTCCCAGCGTGCACTTCAGCGGGGTAGCTATCCTTCAGGGTATGATTATCCACAATCATTGGCTTCATTCCAGACACCATCCTCAGCCTGAACTCGCACAGCAAACCCTTCAAGTCGCCCACCCTTCACTCCTCGCTCAAGTGCCCTTTACATCTGGAAGCTCCGCGTCATGGACCGACTAGTACCTGCCTCGTTGATAGGAACATGAACAAGGCGTTCTCCGGGAAGCAGGAGCGGTGCATCATTGTCAGTCTCTGTTCCAGCCCCCTCCACAATCCACATATGTAATCAACCCCCCTCGCGCTGCCACTACAGCGACATCGTGCTATCAAGAACTCACGACCGACGAGTGAAAAAAAAGAACATACGAAATAGATTCAAGATGCGGAACATTTGCGGCCACTGCGCAAGCACTTCACCAAGCACTGTAATCAGTGCCAGATTGGTACCATATGTCCGCGTCCAGTCAACACCAACCATCAGCAACGAGGGACGAAATCATCGGAGGTGGGAAAGGTTGCGCACCGACACCTGCGTCAGCCATTGCCTTGTAGTTGTCTCCGAGGCCCTTGAGCCGCCGGAGGAAGAGCGCACTGGCGTGCTACAGTACATCGACGGCCTCGATTTCCTTTTCTTCTGGATCAGCCCAGCTAGGCGGCCCTAGGTCCTCGGCGCTATGGGGGTGCTGCGCGCCTGGTGCGATGGAGGAGTGGATGGACACGGTGGAGGGGCGCATATCGCAACGCTTGTGAGTGAGCAAAACTTGTAGGGACCGTGTGCTCAGCATGCACTTCAGTTAGTGTGGTCTACTCACTATGTGCATACAACTACAATCGTGACACCTTTACTAACACGGTAGTACTTGTATATTATAATTTCCTCGAGTATGCAGAATGCCGCCTTGAGGCCTGGGCAGAAAGGGCGTGGGAACCTTCAGAATTGAAGGCCTCCTATTGGTTCACATCTGCAGCGGTGTGAACTCCCGAGTTAGAGTTGGCGTCGAGTTGCCAACTCGACTCGGACCGCGGCAACACTAATATCGCGTTATGACTACAGTACATGGGCTGTTGTAATTGTATAAGAACTGTCGCTGGTGAATGGTGAATGTCAGCCCTCCCGTCTCCCTCTCTCCCAACCTTGTCACTCTTTTGTAATCCCACATTCCTTCCCCCACTTTCGAAATGCTGTTCAAGTTCTCCCTCGTCGCTATGATTTCTTCGGGTCTTCTGGTCTGTGCCTCTGCGACAGCCGCAAACGTAACCGAGCGTGCAAGTCTAGCCCAAGTAATCACTTCGTGTGTTGAACCCCAAACTGCTGCTCTGACATTCGATGATGTGCGTCGGTTTTCTATTTATTCAAAAAAAGTCTCTAACTAGTTTGTGTGCCATACTTAGGGTCCCTACTTGTACATCTATGTGCGTGCTATTCTTATTTCTCTACTTAATTTTTCCGTTCTCGTTGACATGTCTCCTTGTCGTTATGCAGGACATCTCGACGCAACTCATTGCTGCCGGTGCAAAGGGTACATTTTTCTGGAATGGAAACAACTGTCAGTTGCAGTTCTACCTCGAGCAGTCCAAGCACTCTAATAATTTCACTACAATTTAGATCGGTGTATCTACGATCCCGACAGTGTCAAGCGTGTCAAATACATCTACGACAATGGACACATGGTAGCCTCACACACTTGGGCCCACAAAGACCTCGCCACCCTCACTTTCGACCAGATCCACGACGAAATGTGGCGCGTCGAACAAGCCCTCCAGCGTATCCTCGGCGTCACCCCCGCATTCATGCGCCCCCCTTTTGGCAACTACAACGATCTCGTCCGCGAAGTGTCGTTCCAGCGTGGACAGAAGATGGTCACCTGGGACTTTGATTCGGGTGATTCGACCGGGTCAACGGCCGCGCAGAGTAATGCGGCTTATGATGCTCTTGTTGCGAAACATCCGTCAAACGTTTTGACGATCAACCATGAGGTCTATGGTAAGTAGTTGATTTTAATATTGTATGGTTACCCGCTGGCTTTGGCTGACCTTTTGCGTGTTATCCTAACTTGTAGAAACAACTGCACACGTCGTTGTCCCCCATGCCATCAAAACGCTCCAGGCTGCGGGCTACAAGCTCGTCACTGTCGCTGAATGCTTGGGCCAGCAGCCGTACCAGTCTGTCGTTGCCCCTCAAACCGTCAGTGTCATCTCTCGTTGGATCCGTCAGCCAGGGCATCAGTTTTACTGATTTATTTTTTCTCTTGTTTCCAGGGCTCGTGGACATGCTAGTCGACTCGTCCGAACTAGTACACGTCGTGAATTGATGTACGCGGACAATGATTACAATAGCACTTTCGCTTATACATACTACGGACTCGCCCCCACCCAATATCGTTCGCTTAATTCTACCCATGTTCTCGTGATCCTTCTCGGCATCGTTAGCGACCTACTCTGTTCAGCTTCCCAGTCAGCGACTAGTTGTGACGGTCAGTATGGGGGTAACCGACCGCAAGTGACCGTGACTGTTCACATGCCTACATCAGTCAGTGAGGTAATCGACATAAAAACTAAGTCGCGTTGCATGCGCACTATAGACAGCGATATCAAGAGCATGATCAATCTCTACATCAATACCTTCCACCAGGACCACTCCTGTTGGGTCCGAGTTAAGGAGCTCATAGAGCTGCAGGAGATGTCTGAGACATGGCAGCATTGGCGAGGAGAGGGGTCCGAGGGTATGATACTAGCAGAGGGGAGATAGCACGGGTGCCAGGCTTGGTCTCATGTATCTTTATTGTTCTCCCGCCTCTGTTAACACTGTGTAGATAGTATTGGTCTAGGTGATTATACATTATAGTTACCTCCGCTCTACGAGGATCTGAGGATAGTATTGGTCTAGGTTTCTATACATAGTAGTAGGTAGCGACGAGAAAAAATCTAAGCTGGCAGACTGCATAGAAGCTGGGGAAGCACGAAGGCGCGACCACGTGACTCTACCAACATAGGTTCCGAGTCGGTGCAACCGTGACCAGGCATGTCGATGTTGACTGGGAAATCTCGGATATTATCATGCTCGTCTGCCTCGACCTCGAACCATGGAACCTGTTACTCCAATCAGGTTTACCTCCGAGGTGGCTAGTGATCACAGCGGGTATGGCCAAACCCGCAGGGTTGCGGGTCAGGGTCATCACGGGTAGGGGTCCGGGTTGCAATTTCCGCACCCCTCGGAAACCCGTACCCGTCAACCGGGTAGTGGCGGGTTTTCACGCAATTGAAGACCCACTTCTCAGTTTCAAAGTTTTACAGCGATACAGAGAGACTAATTAGTACATAGTTAACAATCTAAGTAATCCAAGTCATCCTCGTCGTCATCCTCGTCCTCGTTTCCATCGTCGTTGCCTTGGTCGTTGCTGCAGCTGCAGCTGCCTTCGTCCGAGTCGCTTCGTCGTCGTCGCCGCCGCCGCCGCCCTTGGCCCATTTGTCGTCGCGGTGGCTGCGACCGTCTCCACTGTCGTCGCGTTTTCGTTGTCGTCGCCATCACCGCCGTCGCGGTTGTGGTCACGGTCGTCTTCATGTCTTGGGCCGTGGCTATCGCCCCACATTCGTCCGAATTTCGTCGGTCGTCGCATCGTTCCGTCAATTCGTTCGTCATCGCCGTTACCTTGTAGCTTTCCCAGTTGGCGTTGTTGTCGTTATCGGGGTGTTGTTGTCATCGTCAGCACGGGGTTGTCGTTATTGTCTTCTGGATGAGGCCTACGAGTAGTACCGTATGGACCAATATGGACGGACTTGTGTGGTGGTTTGGCGGAACGGGAAAAGACTTCCCACGATCGGCTTATCAATCGGGTCACTCCACAGTCGCTCGCTTGTCGCCGTCATCTCCTCGCTGTTGTGGGAACGTGCGATAACGATGATGCTGGACAGTCCCGCTGCTTCAACGACGAGGCTTCACCTTCGCACACGGGTGCTCCACAGAAAAATTAGATAAGTTCTCTTTCTTTCTTTCTCTTTCCCCGGGCCTCTCATCTCGAACTGGTGCAGGACAACGGTAGCCATGACACTGCCGCCTCCCCTCCCCTCGCGCGTACCCCAGCTCGCAAACCGCCATAGTACACTCTCGTAGCACGCCACCGCACGCCGTCGCCCACACAATGACCCACCGACATCGTCCGCCACCCGACTCCCGCAGATCGTCGCCGTGATCGCTCCAGCCACTGCCACCCCGACGACGGCGACGGCCATGAGGACAACAGCTACGCCGCAGGGTGACAGCGACAGAGAAAAGGACAACGACAATGACAACGCGCCGACGACAACGACAACACACCGATGATAACGACAACGTGCCGACGATAACGACAATGCGCCGACGATAACGACAACGTGCCGACGACAACGACAACGGGCAAGGAAGCGGCGGCAGTAGGGCTACGGCAGCGAGGACGACGGCAAAGATGCAGTCGACGCCGGCGGCAATGGCTCGTAGAGCTACAATTGTAGTAGAAACACTGTACATACTGCATGTACTAGTAAACATTATCACTATACCCGTTCCCACCCGCAGTACCCGCAAAGAACCCGCAAGTAACCCGTACCCTTTCTCCGGGTAACCCGAACCCGTGACTGCAGGTACGGGTTTCCTCCGGGTACGGGTCCGGGTAGCCCCAGAATGACCCCAGGGTGACCCGTTGTGATCCCTAGAGGTGGCCAGTGACAAGGACAACCCCTGCTGTGAAAACATCGTCGGCTTGCATGAGACTTACCCTCAGATCCTCGTAGAGCGGAGGTAACTGAGGGAAAACAACATCAGCAACACGACACTCGCTTAATTTTTTGCTTATTCGAGTAATAAGTAACCTAAACAGGATTAAGCGGACATTAAGCGGATTTCAGAATAGCCGACATTTAACTCAGTTAAGCAAATAAGTAGATCCCATTCCTGAAATTGGGCTTAATTTTCGCTTATTCACAGCTGAATCCGTCCTTATTTATTAAACACCTGGCTTATTTTTTAAGTGGAAAAGAAGAAATCAGATCTATTATGTGTATTTAGAACCACTACGATACATAGTATTGATCCCCCCAGTATTTATCTCCCGCAACGCCCGAGTACCTCAACAAACTGGGGCGCAGAGAGTGTACCTCATGCGCACGGCAGACTCTCCCTCCATGGGCCAGCGAACGTGTCGAGGTGTCGCGGACAGGTATCAGTTGCCGTCCTGGGTCATGGCAGCTCAAAGCCATGAGGCTGGCTGTCATCGTTGCTTTGAAAAACTGGAGTCGCCATCGTTGCCTTGACGGCGGGGATGGTGTCGTCACCGTGGCATCGAAGGGACGCTGTTCAGTCGCAGAATCAGCGACATCATGGGGGCACAATGAAAACACACCTCCGAATGCATTGCAGCTGAGTGGGACAGTACGGTGTCCCAACACAGTCTGCGGGGGTGATGGGATCACAAAACGTGAGTTAAAAAGCTAAAAAGAAAAGTACTGTTTAATATGAGGTCACGCGGCGAGCTTGACTCCTGGTTGATCTGACAGTGTGACCGGTGAAGATGGTGAGAGACTAGAGTAGGGAAGAGGTTAGTAGGAAGCACAGAAGAAAAAAATATAAAGACGTACGACGCGGCAGCAACGATGCAGACAGAGCTAGCGTCTCGTCATCAGCCTGTGATAGAAAACAAAAATAAAAATAAACACAAGTACCCAGTCTCGTCGATGACGACGTGGTCTTGATGGTGATGGAAAAGTGGCAGTTTACCCGTGTCGGACTGGACTTGGCGATGACATCACGGCCTTGTGTCATGGGGAGGACGGTATGTTGCTGTATTGCAGAGGCAGTCAGTCGTCGAATGTGGAGATGAGTGTAAAACAAAATAACATACATGCAGTCGAAGGTTGGATGCATAGGCACAGGCTGGTCAGGTCTTGGGACTGAAAACAATGCAACGAATACAAGCAGAAAGCGGGCGGCAACATAGTGGGGACAAGAGCGACAAACGAACGCGAGACGCGTTGATTGTCGAAGTTTTGAACTCCGTCTCAAATACACTGGGTGTGATTGGATCGGCTCCTTGTTGAGGTATTTGCGTTTGTTTGGTCGAACATCGTACCCACATTCCGAAGTCCTCGACTGACTACGAGCCAAGTATCGCTGCCGTCCTGGACCCATCTCCCCTCGCTGTCGTCTGGATGTGTTCAACTGTCCTCTAGACAGTCCTGGTCACTCTCGGCGCCTGCTTGGGTGATGTGGTCGTACTTCGCGGAACTCGTTCATCACAATGTCAAGACCTTCACTTGTTTCGAAAATTAGCAGCCAGACGGGGTACTTCTCGATCGCCTCATTCCACCCCCTTCTCTCAACGCAACGACAACATGGTTCGCAATGTGCGTCCAGAACTTGAGACCTGAGGTTCGATGAGTCAGCTGCGTGTGACCCTGGTCATTAGACCACCGCGGCCCACACCGGAATACATTCAAATGTAGCACTACGACGACGCTGCGTGCACCGCCAACCACGGTGACGCAGCTGCTGTATGCGAGTCCCCACTTCGATGACAACGTAGCCACTTGCGGCTCGACGATGCAAGCCACAACCCGGGCTCCCAACCACGAGACCGAGCCGGCCGCATGCAACCCCAAGTCCCTGACCATGACGACCCCCCCTGTTGCTCAGCAGCGTATCGCATGAATTCTCTAACTGTGGCAGCCACGACAATCCCGCTGCCGCGGGCATGCACACGACCCTGACCAGAATGAAGATGCCAGCAATGATGGAAGCGGTGGCCGTGACCGTGACGACGACGACGACGACGACGCCCCTCCGCATGCGACCCCAAGCCCAACAACGCCTATTCGACCGGGGTGGTAGTGCACGTGTTGAGTTGGCACGGGGCACACGACAGTCTTCAGGGACTCGGGACTTAGGCTATACTTTGATGTCTTACTCTCTTAGTGTTCTTATGAATTAACACCGCGTGTTTGAGTGAAAATTAAGGCTCTGAATCTTGCTCTGAGTAGTCTTAAATCTGATTGATGTGATTAGTGGTCGCTTATCACCGTTGATGGCTTAGTGATAGAATGACCAAATTTAAGCGATGAAATAAGCCGTTTAAACTCATGTCGTTTTGCTGATGAAACAGTCGAATACCAGAACGCGTATGTACTATCAGTCACGTGAGACCAGTCCGAAGTGTCGTGACTTCTCGGCTTCGACACTCCTCCTCGACATGTAGGTACTGGATGATCGTTTGTAAATAAGCATAAGATAGTCGTGCCAGAGCAAAAGGAAAGGTGTCCAAAAGAAAAGAAAACGGTAAGAAAGAAAAGGTGTCCAAAAGAAGGGAAGCGCGGTCACAGGGGATATGGGCGTGCACCAACTCCTCCTCTTCCTCATGGGGATCCCTCTCCAGTGCTGAGCCCCAAGTACTGACGCAGGTGAAGGAAGTCGACTTGGCCCAGAGGCTTTGTAAGGATGTTGGCGGTGTTGTCTTTTGACTTGATGTGTTGCACGGACAGCTTGCCGCCTATGTCACGTGTAACGTCTCGTCTGGGATGTGGACTCTGACTCATCGGTGATGACTTACGAGTGTCAGGAGTACTTAGTCATGGACTGCGCAGCATCAGTCAGCTGTAGGGATTGGCATGTGATTGTACGATATGACTCATTCCTAGTAGTAGTTGTATTAGGGTTCGCTCTACTTACGCTATTGGCTAGTTACGATTCGGGAGGAGCTTCAAAGCTACCTCGTACATGTATATAAGGACTCACACGAAGACCAGGATCCGCATCTTGGTCTTCTTCGAATACCACTTCTTGACTCGTCCTCTATACAAGGGATTCCCCCTTAGTGAGTTCCTTCGTCCGGCATATCCTGTTGATAAGTGAGCCACGCGCACTTAGCGGCTCTAATGGACATATCAGATATGGACTGCTGTAGATTAGATATATGATCATTACAATCTCAGACTTTTCCTTATCTATGACATCACTGTACAATGACATCATATGGACTACACTGGACTTGTTATTGTACTGCACTTTAGGACTCTCTTTTGTTATATCCTTATTGTGATGTCACTATGATATCATCTTTGTCTAGATGTTCTTATTGTCTAAGTACATTCCCTTTATTCTGACCCACTATTGTTCAGGGTCTTATTGTATTCTACTTATTGTATGACACCCTTTGTTGTGGTCCCATTGTCCCACTGTGTCATTGTCCTCTGTAGTATAAGTAGTGCACATTGTACGTCCTGATACCACAGTTCCTCACTCTGTGTTATCAGGTTAGTTCTCTTCTCTGTAATAACAGAACAGTTCCTCACTCTGTGTTATCAGACATCCTTACTACTTCCACTGCAAGATCCCTGCTTCCCTGTGCCTCACATATCTCACCACAGTATCTCCTGATTCACTGTGAGTATGCGTCTCCTACCTTGCTGTTCATCATATCCTTCGGATCCCCATTGTTGTGATCGGACTCATCGGTACGAACAGTGGACTCGTGGGGTTCTGACTACCCAAGTATTAGTCAGGGACAGTTGTCTCAGTCAGTGTCGTGGCAGTTATCACATGTATCGGGAACGGACTTGACTCATACCTAGGATAGTTGTAGTAGGGTCCGAGCTACTATCGCTATAGGGTACCTTACATTCTGGAGGAGCTTCAAAGCTCCTCATCAACTGTATATAAGACTGGCAGTGCGAAGACCGAGCTCCTTAGCTTGGTCTTGAATCATACTCTGAGTCTCATCTATTCTCTTCTCGTCTGCTGCCTCCTCTCCATCTGCCTGCTAGTGCGTCTGGCCTTTGTAAGGCAGATCGCCCGACGACATATACGCCTGGTGGACTTCGCCCCAGTGCTTGCAACGATCACGTTCCTGCTGAGGTCGTGTGTCTATATTCGCTAAGTCGTCCCTCGCATATCCAGCCACTCTGTCACCGCTCAAGTCGAGCATCATTAGGACCAGCCTAACGCAACATTAAGACCAAGCTAATCCCAAAAATGACACAGTGGCACCCACAACCGGAGATCGGTGGGGCTGGAACCAAGTCCAATCGTACATTATCCCCGGAAGAGGAGAACGGAACGTCCCCATGCGCTACTTGAAAGCTGCTAGGTGGAGGACACACAGAGGAGAAACCGGATACTTCGTCGACTTCCCCAATCGACCAAGTCGCTACTACCCAGTTGAGTTTAGCTTTGAACACACTTGCTGGTGCATACTCGCAACAAATGACGCAGGAATACGAACGGTAGTCAGACCGACGACGCACAAATATCGGTGTGATATCCTAGAAAGCGAGGTAGTCCCCCTAGCACGGGTAGGACCCATCGACAGTGCAGTTACTACTAGCACTACAGAAGAAGAAGATTCCGGATCGGAACATAGCGACGACGAGTCCGAGGAGGACCACCTCTCACAAGTAAACGCAGAGGAACAGGAGGAGCTCACAAACCTAGCAAACCGGGCTGCAGGGATCACGTTAGACGAAGCTGAGCAGATAATTGTTCGGCCACCAGAGGAGATGACAACCACACAGCTAGAACCAATGTACGCACTACGGGTAGACCCCATACAACAACCACACGACGGAGTCCCGGAAGACCTACTCCCCATAAACCCTGACACTGGGCATCGGATGACCACAGACGACGCGGCTCTGATGAGGGCCATCGGACCCGACGAACCAGATCCTCCTGGAGGAGGACTGCCTGGAAGACATCCTGGAGGAGGCCACCCACACGGAGAAGGAGGCGGGGGGACCACCCGGAGGAGGAGGGTTCCCAGGGGTGGGCCCGTCGGCAACCAGCCTCGATCATCCGACAGACTTCAAGGCAACCCACCCATGGTCTTCAACGGCGAACGCACCAAGGCCCTACAATTCAGGGCACAATGGAACCTCTACCAAGGGGTCAACAGTATGAGCGACATCATGCACAACCATTACTGGCGATCGCTTCTCTTCCTCGGCTACATCCAGGGGGACCTAGTTAACGAATGGGTGATGTACATGACCGACTGGCTAATGCGCCAGATGGAGGCCGGATTCCCCAAACACACCCGACGCCTCTGGGAAGAGACCCTTCGCGCCTTCACAAGGAGATTCTCAAATACCATGGAGAAGGAACAAGCACAGGCAGAACTACGCCGAGGCATTCATATGAAAGAAGGGGATATTGACAGCTATGTGGCTACCTTTGAACGTCTCGCTCGACAGGCTGACTATAACCTCGACGCCCTTCAAACGCTGGACCTATTCACAGCAGGACTGCCAAAGGGGCTGTTCACCAAGGTCTACGAACAGTACGAACCTGCCACGTTCGAGGCATGGAAACAAGCGGCGATGAAAAAACAGCAGCAATATTTACACCTACAGGCGCGTATTAACTCGTTAAAACCATCCACCCCAAAGACTACTCCACGCTCTAGCACCTGGGGGCCTCCGCAGAGTGGATGGGCACCAAGAAACCTTCCACACCACCAGAACCCCAACGCGATGGATACCTCGGCGGACCGGACAAGGGCACGAGGGGTGGAGACCGAAGGCACTCAGGCAAGACTCGCCGGGGCCGAATTTATACTCGGTAACCAACAGCGGCCACCCTATCCGCCCAGGGGAGGCCCCAGGACATGGGGCAGAGGAAGGGGGCTCCCCCGAGATGCAAGGGAAGTCATCTGTTATACCTGCAACCAAAAGGGGCATTTCAGTTGCTACTGCCCACAGAATCGAGACACCGCATCAAGTAGCAGTAACCGAAGGTCGGAAACAGACTACTATGCGCAGGAACCAAGAGTCAAAGCACGCACAGCCATGACCCCACAACAGCAGGCGCAGGAATGGCTCCAAGGAGTGGCCGGAGCATCGGACGAAGTAAAGGATTTGGTCCTCCAGGATTTATGGGGGAAAGAGGGTTTTCAAAACGCCTGAACCCGTCGGCCTGGGTGAGGGCGCTCCATTGTAATTCTGTAATCATCACATGCTATCGATCATTGAGAATTCCAGTTTCCGTTCGAACAAATTACAACATGGCTGAAGTAAAAGCACTAGTGGACTCCGGAGCCACGGATAGCTTTATCAAACCCGCGTTTGCCAAGCGGATGGGGATCGGTCTCCAAGAACTGGAGACCCCCAAAAAGATATGGAACATCGACAACTCAGAAAATAAAGCAGGGCTGATCACACACTGCGTAGACCTCGATGTCCAGACCAAAGGGACCCACAAGACGATGAGGTTCCTGCTCACCGACACAGGGAACGAAGACATCGTCCTCGGCTATCCCTGGCTAGCTGCCTACAAACCACAGATTAGCTGGCAGCATGCAGTCATCAAAGAGGACGCATATCCTGTGGTCCTTCGCACCACACACCCCACAAACAGAGGGGTAACCATCGCATTCGCCCATACCGAGGAGTTCAGTGAAGAAGAAAAACGCCACGCAGTACAGGAGCTCTACAACGAGTGGGACGCGGTCAAAGCGCGCACCACCGCCACGGATCTAGCCATCGAAGCACAGCAGTTCACCGGCACCACCAAAATACCAGAAGAATATAACGACTTCACAAAGGTGTTCAGCGAAGAAGAGTCCCATCGATTCCCGCCTTCGCGACCTTGGGACCACGCCATCGAGTTCACGAAGGACGCACTGGATGCCATTGATTGCAAAATCTACCCCATGTCGCGCGACGAAGACGCAGCACTCTGGGTGTTCCTAGACGAACAACTGGTGAAGGGATACATTCGACCATCAAAATCTCCCTACGCCTCGCCCTTCTTCTTCGTCAAGAAAAAGGATGGAAAGCTCCGACCTGTCCAGGACTACCGAAAGATCAATTCGTTCACTGTGCGTAACCAATACCCCCTCCTGCTCATCCAAGAGCTCATCACGGACTTGGGAAATGCAGACATCTACACCAAACTCGACGTCCGCTGGGGGTATAACAACATCCGCATCAAGCCTGGCGATGAGCACAAGGCCGCCTTCAAGACCCGCCATGGGTTCTTCGAACCACTGGTCATGTACTTCGGCCTCACTAACTCACCACCCACTTTCCAAGAAATGATGGACTACCTCTGCGGCCCTGTTATCCTTAAACACGAACCGCTGGGCACCACCATCCGGGTGTACATGGACGACATCGGCATCGCCTCTCGTAATGGCATGGCGGGCCACATCGCAGCCATATGTGACATACTCCAGGTCGCAAAGGACAATGACTTGTTCTTCAAGCCAGAGAAGTGCATCTTTGGCGCCCCAGCGATCGATTACCTGGGGGTAATCCTTGAGAAGGGGGTGACTCGCATGGACCCTGTCAAAATCACCGGCATCCACAACTGGCCAACGCCTACCATGGTCAAACAGGTCCGATCTTTTCTTGGCTTCTGCAACTTTTACCGTCTCTTCATCAGAGGCTTTGCCACGCATGCACGCCCACTGAACAGATTAACAAGGAAAGACACGGAGTGGCAGTGGGGACAAGTGGAGACAGATGCCTTCGAGAAGCTCAAGACACTGGTTACGAGCGAACCAGTACTGGCACACCTGGACCCCAAGGAACAATTTGAGATGGAGGTAGACGCATCAGGCTTTTCTGTGGGCGCTGTACTCCTGCAATGCAAAGAAGACGGCAAACGATACCCCATAGGCTACTACTCGGCAACATTGAATGAAGCAGAGCGCAACTACGACATCTATGACCTGGAGCTGCTGGCTATCGTCAAAGCCTTCCGCCACTGGAGGCCCCTACTCGTGGGCTCACCACACAAAACCAAGGTATTCTCCGACCACCTCAACCTGCAATACTGGAGGTGACCGCAGAGGATAAGCAGACACATCGCAAGGGAAGTAGTTCTAGTACTTCCCTTGCGATACGTCTGCTTATCCTTTGTGGCGACCTCCAGTATTGCAGGTTGAGGTGGTCGGAAAACACTTTGGTTTTGTGTGGTGAGCCCACGAGTAGGGGTCTCCAGTGGCGGAAGGCTTTGACGATGGCCAGCAGTTCTAGGTCGTAGATGTTGTAGTTGCGCTCTGCTTCGTTCAATGTCGCCGAGTAGTAGCCTATGGGGTGTCGTTTGCCGTCTTCTTTGCGTTGCAGGAGTACAGCGCCCACTGCAAAGCCTGATGCGTCTACCTCCATCTCAAATTGTTCCTTGGGGTCCAGGTGTGCCAGTACTGATTTGCTTGTGACCAGCGTTTTGAGCTTCTCGAAGGCATCTGCCTCTGTTTGTCCCCACTGCCACTCCGTGTCTTTCCTTGTCAGTCTGTTCAGTGGTCGTGCGTGTGTGGCGAAGCCCTTGATAAAGAGGCGGTAGAAGTTGCAGAAACCAAGGAAAGATCGGACCTGTTTGACCGTGGTAGGTGTCGGCCAGTTGCGGATGCCGGCGACCTTGATGGGGTCCATGCGAGTCACCCCCTTCTCAAGGATTACCCCCAGGTAATCGATCGCCGGGGCACCAAAGATGCACTTCTCTGGCTTGAAGAACAGGTCATTGTCCTTTGCGATTTGGAGTATGTCATGTACTGCTGCGATGTGGCCCGCCATGCCGCTGCGAGAGGTGATGCCGATGTCGTCCATGTACACCCGAATGGTGGTTCCCAGCGGTTCGTGCTTAAGGATAGTGGGGCCACAGAGGTAGTCCATCATCTCCTGGAAGGTGGGCGGTGAGTTAGTGAGGCCGAAGTACATAACCAGTGGTTCGAAGAACCCGTGGCGGGTTTTGAAGGCAGCCTTGTGCTCATCACCAGGCTTGATGTGGACGTTGTTATACCCCCAGCGGACATCGAGTTTGGTGTAGATGTCCGCATTCCCCAGGTCCGTGATAAGTTCTTGGATGAGCGGGAGGGGGTATTGGTTGCGCACGGTGAACGAGTTGATCCTTCGGTAGTCCTGGACGGGTCGGAGCTTTCCGTCCTTCTTCTTGACAAAGAAGAAGGGTGAGGCGTAGGGGGATTTTGATGGTCGAATGTACCCCTTCGCTAGTTGTTTGTCCAAGAATACCCAGAGGGCTGTGTCTTTGTCACGCGACATGGGATAGATTTTACGGTCAATGGCGTCCGGCGCATCCTTCTTGAACTCGATCGCATGGTCCCAAGGTCACGAAGGTGGGAATTGATGGGACTCTTCTTCGCTGAATACCTTTGCGAAGTCCTTGTATTCTTCTGGTATCTCGGTGGTGCCCGTGAACTGTTGTGCTTCGATGGCTAGATCCGTGGCGGTGGTACACGCTCTGACCGCGTCCCATTCGCTGTAGAGCTGCTGTATCGCATCGCATTTTTCTTCTTCGCTGAACTCTTCAGTGGGGGCGAACGTGATGGTCACCCCCCGGTCCCTGGGGTGTGTGGTGCGGAGGACTACTGGGTATGCGTCTTCTTTGATGACTGCATGGTGCCAGCTGATTTGTGGTTCGTAGGCAGCTAGCCAAGGGTAGCCGAGGACGATGTCTTCATTTCCTGTGTCGGTGAGCAGGAACCTCATTGTTTTGTGGGTTCCTTTGGTTTGGACATCGAGATCTGCGCAGTGTGTGATTAGTCCTGCTTTATTCTCTGAGTTGTCGATGTTCCATATCTTTTTGGGGGTCTCCAGTTCTTGGAGACCGATCCCCATCTGCTTGGCAAACGCGGGTTTGATGAAACTGTCTGTGGCTCCGGAGTCCACTAGTGCTTTTACTTCGGCCATGTTGTAATTTGTTCGAACGGAAACTGGGATTCTCAACGATCGATAGTGTGTGATGATTACAGAATTACAACGGAGCACCCTTACCCAGGCCGACGGGTTCAGGCGTTTTGAAAACCCTCCTTCCCCCATAGGTCTTGGAGGACCAGGTCTTTTACTTCGTCCGAGGCTCCAGCCACTCCCTGGAGCCATTCCTGCGCTTGCTGTTGCGGGGTCATTGCTGCGCATACTTTGACCCTTGGTTCTTGTGTATAGTACTCCGTCTCTGACCTTCAATTGCTGCTACTTGACGCGGTGTCTCGGTTCTGTGGGCAGTAGCAACTGAAATGCCCCTTTTGGTTGCAGGTATAACAGATGACTTCCCTTGCGTCTCGGGGGAGCCCCCTCCCTCTGCCTCATGTCCTGGGCCCTCCCCTGGGCGGATAGGGTGGCCGTTGTTGGTTGCCGAGTATAAACTCTGCTCCGGCGAGTCTTCCCTGAGTGCCTTCAGTCTCTGTTCCTCGTGCCCTGGTTCGATCCGCCGAGGTATCCATGGCGTTGGGGTTTTGCTGATGGGGAAGGTTCCTTGGGGCCCATCCACTCTGCGGGGCCCCCAGGTGCTAGGACGTGGAGTAGCTTTCGGGGTGGAAGGCTTTATTGAATTGAGACGTGCCTGTAGGTGCAGATACTGCTGCTGCTTCTTCATCGCCGCCTGTTTCCATGCTTCAAATGTAGCGGGTTCGTATTGTTCGTAGACCTTGGTGAACAGCCCCTTCGGCATTCCCGCCGTGAATAGGTCTATCGTTTGAGGGGCATCGAGGTTGTAGTCGGCTTGTCGGGCGAGACGTTCAAAGGTGGCTACATAGCTGTCAATGTCTCTGTCCTTCATGTGGACTCCTTTGCGTAGTTCTGCCTGCGCCTGCTCCTTCTCCATGGTGTTTGAGAACCTTCTTGTAACGGATCTCGGCGTGGACACTTACGATACGGTTGTGCCTCCCTCGTAAGCAGTAATCGGTCACAGACTCATAGCATCAGTCAGCGGTCGTGGTATCACATGTTAGTATACCATGACTCATTCCTAGTATCGTCGTAGTAGGGTTCGAGCTACTTACGCGATTTGTCTCGGGGTTCATAGGGGAGCTTTAAAGCTATCCCCTTCATGTATAAATAGGAGTTCGCAAAGACCAAGATACGCCATCTTGGTCTTCTTGAATTGTCACCACATTTCTCCCCTTCCTTCAGTTCCTCCTTCCGATCGGACTCATCATGCGCTTGCCTCTAGTAGAGGAAGTCGCCCTCCGTCATCTGCGCCTAGTGGATCGTGCCCTAGTGCCCCTTGTGACCACGTGTCTAACGAGACCGTGTGTTACGATCGCGTGACTATACGAGTCACTACATCCGCTAAGTCGTTCTACGCCCTCACGAAGTCCAAGTCGGACTAACGCCAGTGACAGCGTTACATTAAGACCAAGATCACCACCGTGGCGTTCACGACCAGAGACCAGTGGAGAGACTTCAGGCCGTACAGCCTTGAACGAAGAGGGGATCGCAACGTACCAATCCACTTCCTTGAAGCGGCAAGGTGGAGAGAATATCGAGGAGACACAGGATATTTCGTAGACTTCGCATCTGGACCTACACAGTTTCGCCCAGTTGAGTTTAACTTTGACCACCTGTGCTGGACCGAGGTTACGTGGAACCCCATTGATACTAGGTGGGACATTGTACGACCCGCAGGATAAAACTACAACTGCAACATTGACGCAAGAAACCTACCCACAAGAGAAAACTGGGGACCAATCGACGGAGTCGTAGACAACGATCCAAGTACTTCTGAACCCCGTACCCCAGCCCCCTCCGAAGACGGAGAAAGCGAGAGTTCCACCACCGAAGAACAGGACAGCTCACACGGAGAAGAAATGGGACCATTGATCATCAGAGCTGAGTCCCTTCACATCGCAGAGCCAGAGCAGATTCAAGTACGATCCCCCGCAGACATGGCCACCACAACGGTAACATTCGAAGATCTAGCGCAAACCGAGGCCCGAAGGATCCAAGCTGAGGCAGAGGCCATCCTCCTTCCCATACACCCGGAAACGGGACACCGAATGACAGCGGACGACGCCGCTCTATACAGAGCAGTAGGACCCGATCGACCGGATCCGCCGGGACCCGGAAGGCCAGAAGAAGATCCTCCTAGGCGGAGACCCCCGACCAACTTCCCAGGGGCAGGATTCCCAGGAGGCGACGGAGGCGGAGGAGGCGGAGGAGGCGGAGGTAGAGGAGGCGGAGGACCACCTGGAATACCTCGTGCTGGCCCCCTCCAGAGGCCCCACCACGAGGGTCGGACAGACTATCGGGCGACCCACCCGCCGTCTTTGACGGAGATCGAACCAAGTACGAGACCTTCCTCACACAATGGCACATTTACTGGGGCACCAATTTAGACGCACCGATCTTCTTGAACTGTTACCGACGATCCCTCCTCTTCCTGGGGTTCATCAAAGGACTTAACGTCAGCGAGTGGACTCTATCCGTCCTCGAATGGCTCAACGAAACGGTACAGAGCAGAGTCGACCAATACGATGGACAGCTATGGACCCACGTCACGCAAGAATTCAGGGGGAGATTCGCGAACACCCTTGAAGAAGAACAGGCCCAAGCAGAATTACAGAGGGGCTTCCGGATGAGCAGCAAGGATATTGACTCGTACGTCACAAAGTTCGAACAACTAGCCCGCCGAGCTAACTACCGCCTCAACGACCCGCAAACAATCGACCGATTTACGGCGGGGTTACCCCAAGCATTGTTCACAAAAATCTACAAACTCGACGAACCTCGATCGTTCGAAGAATGGAAAGCAAGCGCGCTGCGAAGACAGAAACAGTTCATTCACATGAGGGCCCGTCTCAATCTCAATCGGACACCTCGCACTCCTGCCCCACTACCTGGTGCACCCAGATGGACTGCGACAAGAACAGGGTGGATGCCACCACCGCCACCCCGTAACAATCACCCACGTTTCGACCCAAACGCAATGGACACCTCCGCGGATCGAACCCGAGTCCGCGTCGCAGAAGTAGGAGACTACAACCGACCACCCACTACATATGTCCCACGAGGCGGAGGAGCAGGAAGAGGCATACAACGTCGAGATATGAGGGAAGTCATCTGCTATAACTGCAACAAGACAGGACACTTCTCACGTGACTGCTCGCAGCCAAGACAGCCCAGACGCGGTCAATGGACTCGTCCGTCGACCAGTCGAGCCGCGGAAACCAACTACTACGCCCAGGAGCAAGAACCCACAACCGCATGAGCAGCAGTAGCAACCCCGGAGCAACGCGCACAAAATTGGCTGAGCAACATCAAAGGGGAAAGCGACGAAGTAAAAGATATGGTCCTTCAGGACCTATGGGGGAAAGAGGGTTTTCCGGACGCCTGAACCCATCGGCCTGGGTGAGGGCGGTTAATTATAACTCTGTAATCATGACTTGCTACCGTTCGCTTCGAATTCCAGTATCGATTCGCACAAGTTACGCCATGGCCGACGTTAAAGGATTAGTAGACTCGGGGGCAACCGACAACTTCATACGTCCCGCATTCGCAAAGCGAATGGGGCTAGGGTTGCAGGTTCTGGATCGCCCCAAAAAGATATACAACATTGACAAGACCGAGAACCAAGCTGGGTCTATTACACACTACACGGATTTGGACGTACAGACTAAAGGGATTCACAAGGTGATGCGGTTCCTCGTCACCGACATTGGTGACGAGGACCTGGTCCTGGGCTATCCCTGGCTATCCACGTACGAGCCCACAATAAGCTGGACTCATGCCGTCATCCACAAAGCCGCAATGCCAATCGTCCTTCGTTCGATACATCCCACTCCGACACAAACGGTGATCGGACGAATGGTCACCGAGGAAGACAAAAACGACATCATCCTCAAACTCGAAGAACAGTGTCAACTACGGACGACCGCGACGGAACTCGCAATCCAAGCGGGACAACATACCAAAGAAGTAGAACTGCCGACACCATACCAACAGTTTGCAAAGCTTTTCAACGAAGAAGCATCTCACCGCTTCCCGCCCTCGCGTCTGTGGGATCACGCCATCGAGTTCAAACCCGGCACCCCGGCAACGATCGACTGCAAAGTCTACCCCATGACCCAAGAAGAGGACGGACAGTTGAAAGAGTTCCTCGAAGAACAACTGAAAAAGGGGTACATCCGACCGTCGAAATCCCCGTACGCATCTCCCTTCTTCTTCATTAAAAAGAAGGACGGAAAACTACGCCCCGTACAGGATTACCGTCGCATCAACGCCTGCACCATCAGAAATCAATACCCCTTACCGCTCATCTCGGAACTCATCACAGACTTGGGACACGCACACACCTATACCAAACTGGACGTCTGTTGGGGATACAACAATGTACGGATCAAACCTGGAGACGAACCGAAAGCAGCCTTTAAAACACGATACGGCCTTTACGAACCTAGGGTCATGTACTTCGGACTCACCAACTCCCCAGCAACCTTCCAGGCAATGATGAACGAGATCTTCGGACCAACCATCCGCAAACACGAACTTCTTGGTACAGTTATACGCGTTTACATGGACGACATCGGGATCGCCACCCGCGATCCAGCGGACTTACAGGCCCACATACGCGCTGTCCAAGACGTACTCGCCGTCGCCCTCGCACACGACCTCTACTTCAAACTCAAAAAATGCCTCTTCCACCAACCGCGAATGGATTACCTGGGGGTAATCCTTGAAAAGGGGGTGACACGCATGGACCCGGTAAAAATTTCGGGCATTCACGATTGGCCCCGACCTACGAAGGTCCGTGATGTACGCTCCTTCCTAGGCTTCTGCAATTTTTACCGACTCTTCATTCGCGGCTTTGCCACACACGCACGACCGCTCAACAAACTCACGAGAAAGGACGCCGAATGGAAATGGGCAGAGGAAGAGGAACGCGCCTTCCAACAACTCAAAACCCTAGTCACCGAAGAACCGGTACTCGCACACCCGACACTCACAGACCAATTCGAACTCGAAGTGGATGCGTCCGGATTTGCCTTGGGAGCTGTTACGATTTGGCCGCTTTCTTCTCCTCCTCTCCCTGTTCCCTGTACGATACGTGATTTCCGCGGGCTTCTCATTTCTCACGCGCCGCTTCGTTTTCCTTGATTCCACTTACGCACGACTCGATTCAAGGGGTAGTTTGCACCATCGAAAACCACCCCACATTTCCGAGTTACTTCCGTGAGCGCATGACTCCGCGCATCCTTATCTCACTATATCCGGATTCCCCTTTGTTCCATTCTCGAGCAGGAGGCTCATTATCACACCTTGTGTTTGGCCTGACCAAATACTCTGTATTACTATATAAGGTCTCGTATACCTAGCTTGTACGGTAGACTTGACTTCTTGTGCAATACCACGTCAGTTGTCTCACGACTTCCATTTGAACTCGCCTTTGCGCTTGAGTTAGAACCTTTCGCTCGCCCTTACGCTTGAGCCTGTCTTGATCCCGCTATTGTCCTTGTGTCCCGGGAGACCAAGTGACACTTGTACATCATCGCTTTCAGGTCCTGACCGACCTACACCCTTCCGTAACCCGCTGCGATACTCGAAGGTACACGTCGTACCAACGCCCCTGTGGTGGCGTTACATTAAGTCAAGTCTCTCATCGTGGCGACTACCAGTCGAAGCCGAACCCAGTTCAGACCCGAATACATCCACCGTTTCAGCTCCGACGAACTCTCTGATAAAATCAAAGGAGCTGCGGTTTGGGGAGAACACAAAGGAGTCGAAGGATATTTTATCTTCGACCAATCAACTAAATCACACCGACAAATCCACTACCTCGAAGACAAACACCTGTGGGCGTTCATTGACTACTCCCCGGCCGAAGGACAGTGGTATACGATTAGTGCAGTGCCCCTCACGTTGAACGTCGGGCCTATAAAGTCACATAACCCCTCTGGAATCGACGTCGACCCGCCCAGCGACTCATCACCTAGCGTCCCTGTCCCCACAAGTAATCTCCCCTCATCAGCATTTCCGTCGTACGCAATGGCCCAACCGATACAATCCTCGGCCAACACTACCCTCACGAGCGGGGGAGGAGGAGGAAACCCCGCACCAAGTGGCAGCGGAGGAGCCCCAATTCCACCGAGTGGTGGTGGTGGAGTCCTGGCCAGCGGAGGAGGAGCCCCAGTCCCACCTAGCGGTGGCGGTGGCGGTGGCGGTGGCGGTGGTGGCATGGCCCCACCAGCAGGACCTGCAGGACCCCCCGCACCAGGAGGCCATGGACGCCTCGGAGGAAACCCACCCCCTGTGTTTGATGGAAATAGAGAGCAAAGCCGCTCATTCCTCCGCGCATTCACCATTTACAAAGGAATGAACCCAGACGTCAAACAACTATCAGTCCCATACCGACGGGCAATGACCCTCCTCTCCTACCTGAGAGGACCACTTGTCGATGACTGGGTAGACGAGCAGACAAAGTGGCTCGACGGACAAATAACCGCGGGCGTCAATCACAATGAGGCGAATCTGTGGGATACCATCCACACCCGCTTCACACAAGCATACACCGACACAGGGGAACAGACCAGAGCCCGGAAAACCCTCCAGACCCATAGCATGAAGGGAGAGGATATCGACTCATACATCGCACAATTCCAAACCCTAGTCACAAAGGCTGGCTACAACCCCGACGAAGCCACAACCCTGGAAATGTTCCAGGACGGACTTCCCAACCAGTTAGTAATCAATGCCATCCGATTCCAACACCCCGTTACCTGGGATGAGTGGAAAGCCGCCGCTCGATTACAACAAGCTGAATATTTGGTTCTTAAGGACCGGCTCGGAAAGAGCAGAACTCCGCGCCAGAAAAAGGGGGTACACAACCGGGACCAGTGGGTCCAAGCCCTCAGCAAGAATCGCGATCCGAACGCCATGGATGTTGGACGCGCCCGAGCCAATGTGGCTCTCACCGATTCTGACAAGGCCCAGCTTCAGAAAGAAGGACGCTGTTTTCGCTGCCGTGCTCACGGGCACATCTCGCGTAATTGTCCACAAAAAGGCACGCGCATTGCTGAGGCTACCACGGCCCCCTACACACCTCCCATCCCCAACACCTCATCACTACCAACTCCAGCCATCACTACTATCGCCGTACACGCGAACCGCGTACTGTCGAATGACGAGCAGGCTAACGCTCAGATCGCGGCGATGACAGCCCAGACACAAGAGGTGCGCGACCTGATGGTCGAAAAGTTATTCGGAAGAGAGGATTTTCCAAACGCTTGAACCCGGCGGCCTGGGCTAGAGCTTTAAACCTAAACGTGTACCATAGCAGATATCGTTCTATGCGAATCCCAGTTTTGTTCAAATCTGCACACGCAACGGCTGAAAGACAAGTTCTTGTTGATTCTGGAGCAACCGACAACTTCATCTGTGCAAACCTGCTTAAACGACTCCAAATCACCACACGAGACATTACGACACCCATCCACATCTGGAATGTAGATGGCACACATAATCAGGACGGTGCTATCACCCAATACACCGACCTCACCGTACGAGTAGGCAAGGAGACAAAAACACTCCGCTTCCTCGTTACGAACCTGGGAAAGGACGAAGTAATCCTTGGGTACCCCTGGTTCACGGCCTTCGAGCCGGTGATCAAATGGGGAGATGCGACGCTGAATGAGGAATTTCAGCCGGTGGTCGTCTCCAGCCTTCACTTGTCGGACGAAGCCATGCCAATGGAAGCTTCCATTCGAGCATTGGAGACGTACCAACTCGACGAGGAAGCGTGGGAACAACTCATGAGTGACGAACAGGAACCTCACATTGCCCTATTATGGAAAACCACGACAGCATCCGAGTTAGCGCAAAGAGAGGCGGCCACGAAGAAGGAGCGGACCTTCGAAGAGATGGTTCCTCAGGAGTATCATGAACACCGAAAAGTGTTTGATGAGGAAGCGTCGCACCGCTTCCCACCATCCAGAAGTTGGGATCACGCTATTGACCTACTCCCAAATGCCCCGGCTACGTTAGACTGCAAGGTCTATCCCCTAGCCCAAAACGAAGGAGAAGCGCTCACAACCTTCCTTAACGAACAACTCGAGAAGGGGTATATTCGCGTCTCGAAATCCCCTTATGCATCCCCGTTCTTCTTCATCAAAAAAAAGGATGGGAAGCTAAGACCTGTCCAAGACTACCGACGGTTAAATGAAATCACCGTCAAAAACCATTACCCATTACCCCTCATCCCGGAACTCATTGACCGCATCCGACCTGCACGCCTCTATTCGAAGCTTGACATCCGATGGGGGTATAATAACGTCCGCATAAAAGAGGGAGACGAATGGAAGGCGGCATTTAAAACGAACCAGGGAACGTACGAACCCCGGGTCATGTACTTCGGTCTCACCAATTCGCCCGCTACCTTCCAGGCATTGGTAGACTGGATCTTCCGGCCGCTCATACTCACCAATGAAGTTATCGTCTATATGGACGATATTCTGATTGCCACGGCTGACGACCTTAACCATCACCGAGCTCTCCTCCACGAAGTCCTCTGCCTCTGCAAGGAACACGACTTATACGTCAAACCCGAAAAATGTGTGTTCGAAGTATACGAAGTCGAGTACCTCGGGCTCATCATTGGACATGGGAATATACGCATGGACCCTGTCAAAGTTAAAGGCATTCGAGAGTGGCAAGCCCCGAAGAACCTCCGAGAAGTACGCGCCTTCTTGGGATTCTGCAACTTCTACAGACGGTTCATCCGTGGATTTTCATCCATCGCCCGACCACTCCACAATCTTACACGAAAAGACACGCCTTGGCACTGGGGCCAAAACGAACAAACAGCATTCGACAGCATTAAGACATGCATCGGACGCGAACCTACCCTCCTATTCCCTGACCTTTCCAAACCCTTTGAACTGGAAGTAGACGCATCAAACGTTGCACTAGGAGCCGTACTGAACCAATTAGGCCCCGACAACGAGATGCACCCAGTAGCGTTCCATTCCGAATCTCTCAATCAGGCGGAACGCAATTACGACATCTATGACAGGGAATTGTTAGCAGTGGTGAAAGCACTACGCGCATGGCGAACGTACCTGGTCGGCTCCCCCCATAAAATCATAATCCATACCGACCACGCCAACCTCCAATATTGGAAGGAACCACGAAAAATCAGTAGACGCGTCGCCCGCGAGTTCCTGGAACTCTCAGAGTACGACTTTATGTTAAAACACGTCTCTGGCGCGAAGAACAGCCGTGCAGACGCTCTATCCAGATGAGCGGATTACACACTCGGCGAGGAGGACAACAACAACGTCACCGTCCTCCCTGCCGATCGCTTCATCCGCACTATGGAAACGTCAATGCATGATATGGACATTTGTGTTGATAAGTGGCCTGAGCGCACTTAGCGGCTCAAAGGACATGCAGATAACGGACTGCTTTAGATTAGATATACAGGACTTGTAGATTAGATTATTTTGATCTTTACAATCTCGGACTTCTTGTATTCTACTATCTATGACATCACATATGTACATGACATCATGGACCACTCTGGATTGCCCTTGTACTACGTCTATGTACTTTCCTTTGTTTCCTTATCTTTATTGTGATGTCACTATGATATCATAGTCTGGACCCCTCTTGTTCTCTACGCTTTGTTCTCTTTGTATCCACTCCTTTGTCCGTGTACAGAACAATGCGTCCTCGTATTTACTGTGACCTACTGTTACTAGCGTCACTCTCTGTAGGAGTATAAGTAGTGTACCATGTACGCTCTGGCACCACACCAGTTCTCATCTGTTGTGTGCCAGGTATGTCTTCTCTCCTGTATAAACACCAGTTCTCATCTGTTGTGTGCCAGACTACCATCTGCTTCACTTGCTTGACTATCTCTGTTGCTGCTTCAAGCCTACCTCCATATCTCACCACAATCTTCCCAGTCCACTGTGAGTATGGTCTTTATGTATGCTGTTCATCAATTTGGACCCAGATAGCGCAGAACCTTGATGAGAAGGACGTCTTGCGATGGGTCGAGCCGCACAACTTAAAAAAGTTGAACGGGCTATGGTGGAAAAACGACGCCCTCGTTGTCGTGGGCGACAACGACCTTAAGCGGGGGGTAATTACCTTCTTTCACGACACTCCAGCAATGGGACACCCAGGCATCGCAAACACATATGAACTTTTACGACGCGATTACTGGTGGCCCAACATGCGCAAGGATGTGGAAGAATACGTCAAAGGCTGCGCTACGTGCCAAGCCAACAAAATAAACCCTCACCGACAAAAACCACACCTATTCCCTATCTCCACCGACCCAGACGCAGAACCATTCGAAGTTGTAGCAATGGACTTCATCACAAAACTCCCCCAATCACAAGGATACGACTCCATCCTCACAATTACAGACCACGACTGCTCGAAAGCAGCCATCTTCATCCCCTGTAACGAGTCGATCACCGCGGAAGGAGTTGCACGTCTTTATCTTCAACACGTATACCCACACTATGGCATCCCACGGAAGCTAATCACCGACCGTGACCCCCGATTCACCTTGGCATTCATGAAGCAGCTCTGTCAGGTTCTAGGAATTCGACAGAACATCTCGTCCGCCTACCACCCCCAAACAGACGGGCAGTCCGAACGTACGAACCAATGGCTGGAACAGTACCTCCGCCATTGGAGCAACGTACAACAAGATAACTGGGTGGAAGCGTTACCCGTGGCGCAATTTGCGCACAACGCGTGGCCCAATGCGACTACAAAGCACTCCCCATTCTCACTCATCATGGGATGGGAACCACGTACCATGTGGACGCCAAAACCCACTTCAACCCCATCTGTAGATCAGCGCCTGGAAGAAATGGTCATCAGGCGGCAACACGCACAAGACTGCATTAAACATGCGCAAAACCTGATGATGAAACGGGGGAGGACTCGATTCATTCCCTACCAGGAAGGCGCACAAGTTTGGCTCGAAGGGACAAATCTCCGCACCTTCTATCCTACCGCCAAATTGGCCCCCAAGCGACACGGACCATTCCGCATCAAAAAGGTTCTATCAGCGGTGTCTTACGAACTCGAGCTTCCCACCACGTGGAAAATCCACCCCATATTCCACGCAAACCTCCTAACCCCATATAAGGAGACGGAACTACATGGGGCAAACTTCCCTCGCCCACCACCTGACCTCATCAACGGAGAAGAAGAATTCGAAGTGGAGCAAGTCCTCGGATCCAGACTCCACGGCCGAGGGCGCAAACTTCAATTCCTCATCCAGTGGAAGGGCTTTCCCATGAGCGACAGCACGTGGGAACCACTAGATAACGTCCACCACGCATCTGACCTAATCGCTGACTTCTACCTCCGCAACCCTACCGCCGAAGGGGCTGGACGAGAGATATAAAGCGCAACTCGTCAACCCAAATATGCCTCATCCTCTCTACACTCCTACTCCCTCTAACATGTCAACCACTCCTCTTGTCTCTACCATCCCCACTCGTCCCCCAGTCGCTCGTATTCTTGAAAACTTGACCATCCCCTCGCAGGACAAGGGTGTCCCCGAGGATCAAGACAGAGTCACTCCGTACTCCCTCGTCACCGACTCCCCACCAATGCCAGTACTGACCCTGGCCACTGAACAAATCGCCGCGCTAGACTCTCCCCCACCTCTCGAGCTCGTAGTTATGGGCGACATCCTACAGCTAGACCCCCGCACATCGTTCCCCACTCGTGATGAAATCTTAAACCCACCTTCCGACACATCACTCCTTCCCCCTAACCCCCAACTCGCGCTTCTCGATGACCCCATTGACTACGATCACGTCGCCCCTCTCGAAGACGACGACCACGATCCCACCGACCCCGGCATCCCTTTCTTCCCAAACAACCCCGACTTACCCACCTACTTTCCGCTCTTGATCGGGGCCAGTCACGAGAAAGAGGTCGCGAAGTATATCTATTACCGCAAAGACTACCAGGAGGTGATCGGCACCATGGCCAAGGGAGAGCCCTGCTATGGGTGCTCGGTTTATCTCAACCCTGGGTACACCGGAGAGATGCCTAGGCACATCACCGACAATATGATCAACATGTTCCATCCCCACGACCCCCGCCGCATTGTCCTTGACGAAGTCCTCGTTGAACTTCGCCAACCTCGTCTGCGCGCCGAAGTCACCCGCCTTCGGGACTGTCTCGTAGAGAAGGACGCCATTACGGCACGAGCTGCGGACGTCCGTCGTCTCGAAGACAAGCTCATCGCCGACCGCTTCCACCTTGAGATGCGTCTCGGAGGAGTGCGGAAGCGCCTTCAATACGCACAAGCCATCCCCCTCATCTCGGAAAAATACGTGGAGCTCACGTCTAAACCCACACGCCCCCGATTTGACGCATACGCAATGCCCTTCGTGCCGCGCGAAGGGGGACCTTGCGAGATGCCACGTGTCCACGGGGAAAGGGACAGGTATCGTCACAAGTGCTACGAGTGCAAGGAGAAGGGACACCTCATCGCAGATTGCCCCCGACTAGGTCGGTCTCCCACACTCACCAATCCCTGCCATTGGTGCGGCAGCCGCACTCACCACATGGACGTATGCCTCATCCGCCGTCTTGCCCCCACGACACCCGCGTATGAGGAACCGCCTGTCCGCCCTCGCTGGTGCGGCAAGTGCCTCCGGCATGACGCGAGACATCAGGAGATTGAGTGCCCCATGTACGAGCAGTGTCGGGACTGCGGGGAAAGAGGACGCCTCCGATTCCTTTCGCGCCACACATGCCCCGCCAAACGCTCCCCATCACCTGAGCTCGACAACGCACGCCCTGACGAAGACTGGTACTATACCAGCGACTAGTCGAGGTCGTGGCGACCTTGAGTCTGACAGGGGGGTAATGTTACGATTTGGCCGCTTTCTTCTCCTCCTCTCCCTGTTCCCTGTACGATACGTGATTTCCGCGGGCTTCTCATTTCTCACGCGCCGCTTCGTTTTCCTTGATTCCACTTACGCACGACTCGATTCAAGGGGTAGTTTGCACCATCGAAAACCACCCCACATTTCCGAGTTACTTCCGTGAGCGCATGACTCCGCGCATCCTTATCTCACTATATCCAGATTCCCCTTTGTTCCATTCTCGAGCAGGAGGCTCATTATCACGCCTTGTGTTTGGCCTGACCAAATACTCTGTATTACTATATAAGGTCTCGTATACCTAGCTTGTACGGTAGACTTGACTTCTTGTGCAATACCACGTCAGTTGTCTCACGACTTCCATTTGAACTCGCCTTTGCGCTTGAGTTAGAACCTTTCGCTCGCCCTTACGCTTGAGCCTGTCTTGATCCCGCTATTGTCCTTGTGTCCCGGGAGACCAAGTGACACTTGTACATCATCGCTTTCAGGTCCTGACCGACCTACACCCTTCCGTAACCCGCTGCGATACTCGAAGGTACACGTCGTACCAACGCCCCTGTGGTGGCGTTACAGGAGCTGTACTACTGCAGAAAAAGGCAGATGGGAAACGACATCCCATAGGATACTACTCCTCCACCCTCAACGAGGCAGAACGGAATTATGACATCTACGACCTTGAACTGCTAGCAATAGTCAAAGCTCTGCGGAACTGGAGACCATTCCTCGCGGGATCGCCACACAAGATCAAGATCTTCTCAGACCACATGAACCTCCAGTACTGGAAGAGTCCACAAAAGATAAGCAGATGAGTAGCCAGGGAAGTACTCGAACTCATGGAGTACGACTTCGAGATTCACCACATACCAGGAAAGAACAACGGACGAGCGGACGCGTTATCACGAAGACCCGACTACGACCAAGGAGAAAACGACAACGAAGGAGTGGTCGTACTCCCCGAACGGGTGCTCGTGCGCGCCCTACAAATCGAACCGTCCGAAGAGCCACCACAAGATGAGTACACCCTCTGCTACTGGAAAGACCCACAACAACTTAAAGAAGTCGAAGGCATCTGGTACCGCCGAGGCCGACGAGTAATCACAGGAACAAAAGCGGACAAACGGATACTCATCTCCCTTCATCACGACCCCCCCGTGCACGGACACCCTGGAATCGCGCGCACCACACGACTGGTGGAACGAAGATACTGGTGGCCAGAGTTGAAAAACGACGTCCGTGAGTACGTGCAAGGATGTGCAGACTGTCAACGACACAAGGTGAACAACCGCCCCATACGCGCCTCCCTCGTCCCCATCACACCCGTCGTCGACGCCAACCCGTTCGAGACCATCGCCCTCGACTTCATCACCAAACTCCCCGAGTCAGAAGGACAAGACTCTATCCTCACCATCACTGACCACGATTGCTCGAAAGCGTCCATATTCATCCCCTGCAGAGAAGAGATAAGCGCAGAGGGAACCGCCGCCCTGTACGTCACCCACGTGTTCCGGAGGTTCGGACTACCATCCAAAATCATCAGCGACCAAGACCCCCGGTTCGCGTCAAAATTCACACGCGAACTATGCCGCATCCTGGGTATCCAACAGAACATCTCGACCGCCTATCACCCGCGTACCGACGGACAATCGGAGCGCACCAATCAGTGGCTGGAACAGTATCTGCGCTTCTGGGCCAACGAGCGGCAAGATAACTGGGCGCCGTTACTCCCTATAGCGGAATTCGCTCACAACAACTGGCCCCACGAGTCGACAAGGAAGTCACCCTTTTCACTACTCATGGGATATGACCCACGCGCTGATTGGTTGGATAAGCCGTCGCCCATACCTCAGGTGACGAGAAGACTTGAACAATTCCGAGAAGCACGGATGGAAGCACGAGAATTGATGAAAAAGGCCCAGGCTCTGTGGGTAAAACACAAGGACACCCCCCGTTTCGAACAAGGGGATTATGTTTGGTTGGAGGGACGTCACCTCCGCACCAATCAACCCACGGCAAAACTCGCGGCACGGCGACATGGCCCCTTCCAGATCTCTCAGGTGATGTCCCCTGTCACGTATCGCCTCGAACTTCCCACACAGTGGAGCATTCACCCAGTGTTTCACATCGATCTTCTCACGCCATACAAGGAGACGGCCATGCACGGCGAAAACTTCCAGCGCCCACCACCAGATCTTGTAGATGGAGAAGAAGAATACGAAGTCGAGAAGATTCTAGATGTTCGGCGATTCGGCAAAGGGAAGCGCCTGCAATATCTCGTGCAATGGAAGGGCTACTCCGACTCGGACAACCAGTGGGTCAATAAGGATGACGTGTTCGCAGATGACGCGGTAGCTGTTACGTTCCTTCCGGGACGTATCAATCCGACTTGGATTAGGGACCGGTTTGCTGAGGGTTGAGGCCAAACAGAGGCAACAGCGATGCAGAAGTCGAGAGTGATAAGGAAGAAGTCAGCGTACGACTTATAGCGGAAAGCTGATGACGGTGAAGAGGCAAGCACACACACAGGGACTAGGAGCTAAGGCGCAGGAAAGGGAAGGTATTCCTCAAGATATCAAAGCTAAGGAGTCTACACGCAGACGTCCTTCTACTTATACACAAGGGATGGAGCTTTGAAGCCCAGCAACCCTAATACACAGCCACGAACCCTAATACGAGTATCCAATGGCATAAGGCTCTCGATCAATCATCGGTCAGCAGTCACATCAGTCACGAGTCACGACCTGCATCACACGCTATCGGCCGGTCCGGGCACAAGCTCATCCGGACCCTTCTGGACAAGTCGAGGCAGGCCACGTGCCAGGGTCACGTGACGGCCGTCTTCCACTCCTCTACTCCGGTGAGGGACTCACATCGCGGTACGTCTGATCGCCATTCTTCAGCCAGTCCAGCAACTCTTCCTTGGTTGTGACGCTGTACGCATGGCTATCCTCCTCGCGGGGGTACTCCAGGGGCTCAAACGCAACAGTAGCGGACTTTGAACGGAGTTGAATCCGACCCACGAAATGTACAAAAGGACCGCGGATTCGACGAGGAATGACATCCCCTCCACCTCTCCACACTGGATTCCTCTCCTCGCTACTCATGTCTCTTCCCACCGCCGCCGACGTCCTATCCGAAGTTGCCTGAAACACGGGACCCGTCACCCACCATGTCACGATCACGTGCCACGTGACGAGTTCTCAGAAGGATTACGAAAGATGAAACGTAGCACTTACGCGTCCTTGATTGCACTTACGCGTCTCCAGAAAATAGTACCGAAAATCATAGTTTGTACGACTATAAGTACGAGGCTGTAGTAGCTATGTTCAGCATCTTGTCTTTGAATAAACCAGCTTGTCTCTACTCATTGCGAGTCTGAGTTCAGCACTTCCCTCTCGTCGACTCTGTCGACTTCATCTTCTGGCTTAATTGCCTTGTCGTCATTACTCACATCGAGCCCTTGGTTTCAGACCCTCCGCCCTACGGCACGACCGATCCGGCTGGATCGTAAAACAAGACAAGATCATCATTAAACGATCCTACGCTTGTTGCGTAGACTACGATCCCCGACGCCGTAGCGCGTCGATCGAATACAGGAACTAAGAAGACCTGGCTCACGAACAGACTACACTGTTCACTCCAGGACAAAGCGCCGACAGAGCGCATATCGAACCCGCTCAGGATCCCTCTGATCCCACTGAAAGACGACTTGTCGTACGAAGGAAATATCCGAGTGTAGATCATCTCGCTAGTGGAGGCTCTGTTTGGGAACCCGCTCGCGGATACGTGGTCCTCGTTGCGAACGAACAAGCCGTCGACGTAGAATTCTTCGAGGCCGAAGACGCGTGGTACGAAGTTTACCCGCACGAAGACACCTGGTACACGCACAACGTTAGTCGTATCGACAACCCAATCTTGTGGGGATTGAAACTCGAAGGACATACCTCGCCGGACCCTCACGTCTGGAGAAATACGAACGTACTAGAAGACGATAGCTCTTCAGGATCAACATCGAAAAGGAAGGGAAAACGACGTGCTCACCAAACTCCTCCCCGTCCCATCCGACTAATAGTACCCCCGCCTACCATCTCGGCGCCGATCCCTGTAATGACAACTCCATCAACGAACAACGGCTCACTCAAAGGACTACCACCAAAAGAATTTGCTGGTGATCGCGCTAAGAGCGTACAATTCCTACGAGAATTCTATCAGTATAAGCGCATCAATCGTCACCATGATATGATGACTTCGCCCTACAGTCGTGTCAGTCTCGCACTCACCTATATCCGGGGACCCATAGTCGACGACTGGGCAGCAACCGTTAGCAAAGACCTGGACAACAGCATAACCACAGCTGTGCCCATGCTCGCAGAAACAGACGAAGCCTTGTGGACAAACTTCGAAAAAGCGTTCACAGACACTTGGACTGACACGTTAAGCGAACAGAACGCACATCAAAAATTAATGTCACTCACGATGACGGGAGACGACATAGACGGATACATCGCAGAGTTTAATTGCCTTACCACCGCAGCAAAATGGGATCCCGACGCTAACGGAACTATCGAATTCTTCAAAAAGGGACTGAAGAGAGGACTAATCATTAGCTGCCTCCGCAGACAACCAATGCCGAAGAAGATGTCGGAATGGCACGAATATGCGAGAGAAGAATCGCAGCGCTTCAAGGCCATCTCGAACGCTATAGCAAATATTAGTACCGGAAAACCTAATCCACAACCGGTCCTACCCACAAAAGTTCCACGACCAACGCCACGGAACGATCAGGTTGTCCCAATGGACGTCGATAACATCCAAACGACATCTGCAAAACCAGCGTGGTAAACGAAACGAACTCCGGAAGAGAAGTTGAAATGCCAGAAGGAAGGTCGCTGTTTCCGCTGCATGGTTCAGGGACATCTTTCCTCGGCCTGCCCAAAGAAACGAACGCAGACAGGAGGACAGAAGATTAACACGGTCGTGACTATAACACCGAGCGTACCTCAGACGTCGCAAACATCTCCTTCCCCAGAGATAGACGATGAAGGCCTGAAACGTGCGGTCTTGAATATGTCGGCCCACGCTCGTCAAGAATTCATTTCAACGCTCCTGTTAGATGCAGGAGGAGATAACGATGACCTGTCGATCAACGCGATTCAAAGCGTCAGAGAACAATCGGTTACAATTGCAGCGGACGTACGAGGAACCAATCAGAAACTTCTACTCCTCCTAGACTCTGGCGCTAGTGGAAACTTCATCGATGAAGGAGCAGCGCGACTTCTCGGATTCACCACGGAAAAGATCGAGACTATAGAAGTCCACAATGCAGACGGAACGACCAATAGCGCTGGAGCATTAACAAAAAAATGCAGACTCACATTGACAGACGGCGAAGTATCACACGTCCTCGACTTCTTCGTTACGGATCTCGGTTCTTGCCAAGCAATCCTAGGAATTCCTTGGTTCCAAATGAGAGAACCCTCCATCAACTGGAGCACGAGAACTTATAATGGAGGACCCATGTCGATCGATCAAGGGGGAGAACGAATTAATGAAACGATAGCACAGAAAATGGCCATGGCCGCCGGGGTAAAGAAGACAACGGAATTACCCGATGCATACGCGGCCTTCTCGACAGTCTTTTCGGAAGAAGCCGCGCAAAGATTCCCACCGTCTAGGATCGACGATCACGCCATTACTTTGAAAGAAGGCGCGCCAGATCATTTAGGTACAAAAGTGTATCCTATGAACGTAACCGAATTGAAAGACTTGTGCGATTTCCTGTCTGAGCAAAGCGCAAAAGGATACATACGGGAATCGAAATCCCCGTACGCGTCGCCACTATTCTTCATTAAGAAGAAAGACGGATCATTACGGCCCGTACAAGATTACAAAGCACTGAACGCTTGGACTGTCAGAGATGAATACCCACTACCTTTGATCAGTGATATCCTAACTTCACTGGGCAATAAAAGTCTTTTTACCAAATTCGATATCCGCTGGGGTTACAACAATATCCTCATCAAGGACGGAGACCAATGGAAGGCGGCCTTCAAGACACCTCTGGGTCTCTGGGAACCACTCGTCATGTTTTTCGGACTAACAAACTCACCAGCTACGTTCTCCCGGGCTATGTATCGCATGCTTCGACACCTCTTAGACCGATATCCTGGAGAACTATACGTCTATATGGATGATATCCTGATTGCTACCGGCGACAATCTCACAAGGCATCGTGAAATCGTCTGCGCAGTTCTCGATGTCTTGTTACGCGAAAGTTACTTTCTAAAACTAGCAAAGTGCGTCTTCGAAGTCCACGAAATCGACTATCTAGGGATGACTATTAATCGTGGAATTATACGAATGGGAGCGGACAAAGTTAGCGGTCTACGTGATTGGCCGCGGACTCTCTCGACTGTCAAACAAGTCTGAAGTACGATGGGCGTCCTCAACTATCAAAGGCCGTTTATTCCCAATTTCGCCGCGATCGCGCGTCCCCTAAACGCCCTTCTCAAGAAAGACGTTCCATTTCTTTGGACGGCGGACTGCTCACACGCTCTGGAAACCCTCCTCACAATAGCAACTAGCCGCCCTGCTCTTAGACAACCCGATCCCTCGACACCCTACGAACTCCAGATCGACGCTTCGGCCTTTGCATCAGGCGCCATCTTAACCCAACTCGACTCACGGAAGAAACCGCAAGTCGTCGGCTACTTCTCCCAGACCTTCAACGATGCCGAACGTAACTACGACGTCTACGATCGCGAATTCCTCGGCCTCGTCCGCGGTCTCGAACATTGGCGACATCTTCTCATCGGAGGACCCCACCCCGTCACGGTTCTTACGGATCACGCTAACCTCTTGCATTACCGACATCCGCAGCGTATCAGTCGTCGCGTCGCCCGCCTCGTCAATGTCTTGGCGGATTATAACTTGCGACTCGTTCACCGCCCCGGTCCTCTCCTCCAGGCGGACGCTCTCTCTCGCCATCCCCTCTCTATCCCCACCGCTGCGGTTCCCGATAACGACGATGTTCTCGTCCTTCCGCCGTCCCTTTTTATCTGCGCTTTAAACGTCGCTTCGCTCGATGATCGCCTTCGCGCCGCACAAACGCGAAATCGCCCTCATCTTCTCGACCTCGTAGCTCGTGGCTTAATCTCTCCGCGCGACTCTCTCTTTTTTCGGGGTGACCGTCTCGTTGTCGTGGACGACACCGATCTTAAACGGGGGGTGATCACCTTGTTCCACTCGGTTCCAACCGCTGGCCACCCAGGAATAACAAAGACCTTAACAGCAGTACAAGAACACTACTGGTGGCCGCATATGAAAAATGACATTACGGACTTCGTTACGGGTTGTGCTACGTGTCAAGCAAACAAGAATCAGCCAGGAAAAGCAAAAATACCGATCTATCCGATCACGCATGACGGAGCTCAATTACCATTCCAAACGATAGCTCTAGACTTCATAACTAAGCTACCAAAATCAAACGGATACGATACGATACTGACGATTACAGACCAAGGGTGCACAAAAGCGAGCTTGTTCATCCCTTGTAACGAAGCGATGGACGCGATCGGGACAGCGAACTTATATCTCAAAAGCGTGTTGCCGCACTACGGACTCCCACAGAAAGTGATCTCTGATCGAGATCCACGATTTACAGCGAAGGTCTTTCAAGAACTAATGAAAGCACTAGATATCCAGCAAAATATTAGCACGGCGTATCATCCACAGACAGATGGACAATCAGAGCGCACAATCAAAGATTGGAACAGTATCTTCGCGTATTTAGCAATCACAACGATAACTGGGCTACATGGTTACCTATAGCACAGTACACGCTGAACGCTTGGAAATCCGAAACGACAAAACAAGTACCGTTCGAACTTCTTTTCGGATTCGTACCGCGAGTACATCAACCTACGACCACGCGTACTAACGCAGCAGAAGCAACAAAACGTCTAGAAGCCCTCAAGGAAGCTAGAAGACACGCCGCTGCTTCGATGAAAGCTACGCAAGAGGGCTGGGTACGAGACTCAAGATTCAAACCATACCTGGTCGGGCAAAAGGTGTGGTTAGAAGCAACGAATCTGAAAACTACACATCCTACCGCCAAACTTGCTCCTCGAAGATACGGACCCTTTATGATCGCGCAAGTCGTGTCGAAAACGTCGTATCGATTAGTATTACCGCCACGATGGAAAATCCACAATGTTTTCCATGCCGCATTATTAACCCCCTATCGCGAGACGCATATACACGGATCAAACTACGAAGAACCCCTCCCAGACATAATCGATGGCGAAGAAGAATGGGAGGTAGAGGAAATCCGAGGGGAACGCAGAACAGGACGCAAGAAGGTCTTACAATACCTCGTCCACTGGAAGGGTTACGCAGACGCGTACGACAGTTGGGAACTAGCAACAGATATCCATGCACCAGACTGCCTCGAGCAGTATAAAGAGCGTACGCGTGCAAAACGAAAGGAAATCAACTGCCTCTCTATGGATCCTCTCGTACAGCCTCATCCGCGCCATCCTCCCCAGCACTACCTCATTCCCGACAACGAACTCCCTCTGGAAATACGACGCGACATAGACCGACGTGTCAATGATTGGGCGTGGGTCGAAGCTGGACACGACGCCCGCGCCAACACTCCGACTACTCGCCAGGACTCGGTAGGATATTCCACATATCAAGAGGAAGACGGACGATGGCGTCGTCATTCGCGCGTCCGCGCTAGACGGCGCGAGAGGCTACGAAGGGAAAAACGCGAAGAACTAGCGCTAGAGGCGATAAGACTGCAAGGCATTTACCCCGCTGACGTTCCCCCACCGATTCCAGAACCGCGCTCGCCGGTGGTCGAGCCTCCCGCTCCTATCTCCGTCAATAGCAGTGGGTCGGGACCAATCACTGACGACCCAGGAGAGGACGCCAGGCTGAGAGTGGCACCAATCCCGGAAGAAAGACTAGCCAGAGATGTCTGGGACGGAGCGTTTAGGTCGCCTCCCGAGCTTAGGTTGGCAGAACCGGCAGTGCCCGAACACCCGGGCATCGGATGGAAAATCTCACACCACACAGAGCCCTACGCCCTGGAAATCCTCAGAGACGACGGTACGAGGGGTCCGGCAACTTATATTCGCTTCGCGATCAATCAAAAGGACCAGCCGATCACATTGGGCACGGACGGAAAGGGACTGCCGCAGTACTACAAACCATTGTACGCTATTCCAAGGCCAGCTCGCGAGAATGCAGGGATAGAAATCGGGCAGTCGCTAGCACTGTTTTCAGACGGTCACCCAGCCAAACACGAGGTTGACCGGTCGCTCACTATCCTTAGCGATCCGGGTGCGGCGGCTGACGTGCATCGCTTTCGCGCTTCACTGCGTCGGAAGCACGATCTATTTACTAGGATGCGGGAACTCGACAACGCATGGAACGATTGGCTCGTAGAGGCGGAAGCGATTGATGGACGTATTCGGGCAGCTAACCTAGCGTCTCGCATCTACCCCTTCCTACCACGACCTCTACCGTATGGCCTCGACCATTACTTCATCGAAGAACCAACGTCCAACGATCGAAGGCATAGGGCTCATCTCGATCGACTCGTCGATATCGCCCCACGTCCCGTACCACCCCCTCCTCCCGCTAGAGCTCCCGTTCCACCACCACGAATCCCACCCGCTCATTTTCCGCTTCTGCATGGTGAGGAACCAAGAGACGTGAAGTGCCTCTATTGCGAAGGAAGGCATACGTCTCACGACTGTCCCCGACCTCACGCCTTCTGCCAGCGCACGAGTCGCTGCGTCGTACCACTCCGACACCCATGTTTCCACGATCCCTGCACGCATCGCTTGCCGCCATCTCCCGCCCCGACGTCCATCCGTTTTACACCGTACGATCGCACTGATATTCGCAGACGACGTTCCTTCCCGCCTAGTTACAACGAAGTCGAGACGACTCAGGCAAGTGAGGGGGCTGTGTCACGATCACGTGCCACGTGACGAGTTCTCAGAAGGATTACGAAAGATGAAACGTAGCACTTACGCGTCCTTGATTGCACTTACGCGTCTCCAGAAAATAGTACCGAAAATCATAGTTTGTACGACTATAAGTACGAGGCTGTAGTAGCTATGTTCAGCATCTTGTCTTTGAATAAACCAGCTTGTCTCTACTCATTGCGAGTCTGAGTTCAGCACTTCCCTCTCGTCGACTCTGTCGACTTCATCTTCTGGCTTAATTGCCTCGTCGTCATTACTCACATCGAGCCCTTGGTTTCAGACCCTCCGCCCTACGGCACGACCGATCCGGCTGGATCGTAAAACACCAAGAGCTCGTCGACGCTCTCGCCTCCATCCTCCCGGCCACCTACCACGACGGCACCACCAACCCCGCCACCTACTGGCTCATGTCGGAAGAAGGGCAGCGCCTCAATGCCGCGCCCCTCACCGAGGCCGAAGTGCATCGGCTTCGTGCAGCTCTCCCAGACAGTGAGACTGCCTCACCTCGACCTCTCCCAGAACGAATTGAGTACCGGACGGAAGAAGAAGACGCCCACACCCGCGACGCTGCGTTGGCAGGAGTGGATGCGTACGCGGGACTGGAGGCCAACCGCGCAGCAGTGGAAGGGGGAGCAGATGTTGACGACGGTAATAAGGAGAACGAGGACCCTGCAACATCGGGCCGCATTCACCGCGATGCTGAAGGCGCAGTGTACGAACAGCCCGAGCTCGAGTTGATGGAGTGGTACCCAGCTGAGCATCCCGACCTTCTCACCACCCGCGACTCTGACGCACCGACCGAAACCCCCTACGCGTGCAACTCTCTGGGTCGCCCCCTCTATCGCGGGGACGTCCGCCTCGATGCACCCCCACTTCACCCCACCATACGCCTGCAGCGCCGTCTCGGCAGCGCGGGAAAGCCCCCGTGGGCTACAAGGCCAACAAAGCGGACGACTTCGTCCATTATCTCATCACCGACGCACGGGGGATTACGCGCCAAGCCGCCTACGTGCAGGTGGTGATGGCGGCCGACCCCCGTGTTATCGCCCTTGTCGACGACAGCGACAAGGTCTACTCGAAGCCGCTGTATGCGGAGCCCATGGTCCGCGAACGTGGCAAGCCCCACTACGCGCCGGAGGACCTGTTCATGTTCGCGGTGGGGCACGCTGGCCGACACCGGGTGGACATGGCGGTGAACGAGTTGCGGGACGTCTCGGCCAAAGCTGAGTTGCACAGGTTCCGGTCGTACACGCAGGAGGCTGAACGCGTCGAACAGCGCCTCCACTCTCTCGCCCTCGCACTCGGCGAGATCAAAGGGGAGCTCGCTCGCAGTAAGTTCCGCCTCGAGATGGCGGACCTCGTTGCCCGTATCGAAGAGAAGCAGCAGGGATGGATGGGCGGTGTCGGACCGACTCGGCGCCGTGGGCGTTGCAGCTGAAAAGGGGGTGATGTAACGGATCTCGGCGTGGACACTTACGATACGGTTGTGCCTCCCTCGTAAGCAGTAATCGGTCACAGACTCATAGCATCAGTCAGCGGTCGTGGTATCACATGTTAGTATACCATGACTCATTCCTAGTATCGTCGTAGTAGGGTTCGAGCTACTTACGCGATTTGTCTCGGGGTTCATAGGGGAGCTTTAAAGCTATCCCCTTCATGTATAAATAGGAGTTCGCAAAGACCAAGATACGCCATCTTGGTCTTCTTGAATTGTCACCACGTTTCTCCCCTTCCTTCAGTTCCTCCTTCCGATCGGACTCATCGTGCGCTTGCCTCTAGTAGAGGAAGTCGCCCTCCGTCATCTGCGCCTAGTGGATCGTGCCCTAGTGCCCCTTGTGACCACGTGTCTAACGAGACCGTGTGTTACGATCGCGTGACTATACGAGTCACTACATCCGCTAAGTCGTTCTACGCCCTCACGAAGTCCAAGTCGGACTAACGCCAGTGACGGCGTTACACTTCTGGTGAAGGCGCGAAGGGTTTCTTCCCAGAGGCGTCGAGTGTGCTCGGGAAATTCGGCTTCTGTCTGGCGCATCAGCCAGTCAGTCATGTACATTACCCACTCGTTGACTTGATCTCCCTGGATATAGCCGAGGAAGAGGAGTGATTGGCGGTAGTAGTTACGCATGATGTCGCTTGTACTGTTAACTCCTTGGTAAAGGTTCCACTGCGCCCTGAACTGCAGGGCCTTGGTGCGGTCGCCATTGAAGACCATGGGTGTGTTACCTTGCAGCCTATCAGACGATCGAGGCTGGTTGCCGATGGGGCCTACTCCTGGGAATCCGCCTCCTCTGGGTGGCGCTCCCCTGCCTCCCCTGTGTGGGTAGCCTCTTCCTGGACCTCTTCCAGGCGGCCCTTCTCGTTCGGGAGGGTCTGGTTCATCGGGCCCAATGGCTCTCATCAGAGCTGCGTCATCTGTGGTCATCCGATGCCCAGTGTCTGGGTGGATAGGGAGTAGGTCTTCAGGGACTCCGTCGTGTGGTTGTTGTATGGGGTCCACCTGAAGCGCATATGTTGGTTCTAACTGTGTGGTTGTCATCTCGTCTGGTGGGTGAATCACTATGTGCTCAGCTTGTGGTGCTTCGTCGAGCGTAATCCCTGCAGCTTGGTTTGCTAGGTTGGTGAGTTCTTCCTGTTCTTCTGCGTTTACTTGCGAGAGGTGGTCTTCCTCGGACTCTTCGTCGCTTTGTTCCAACTTGGAGTCTCCTTCTTCCATGGTGCTGGTGACGATCGCGCCGTCGATGGGTCCCACCCTTGCTAGGGGAACTACTTCGCTTTCTAGGATGTCGCACCGATACTCGTGCGTTATTGGTCGGACTACTGTTCGTATTCCTGCGTCGTTTGTGGCGAGTATGCACCAGCAAGTGTGCTCGAAGCTAAACTCAACTGGGTAGTAGTGACTTGGCCGATTGGGGAAGTCGACAAAGTATCCAGTTTCTCCTCTGTGGGTCCTCCACCTGGCAGCTTTCAGATAGCGCGTGGGGACGTTCCGTTCTCCTCTGCTGGGGATGATGTATGATTGGACTTGGTTCCAGCCCCACCGATCTCCGGTTGTGGGCGCCACTGTGTCGTTCTTGTAGGGTAGCTTGGTCTTAATGTTACGTTAGGTCCATTCTAACGATGCTCGACTTGAGTGATGACAGAGTGGCCTAATATGCAAAGGACGACTTAGCGAATATAGATACACGTCCTGAGCAGGAACGTGATCAGGGCAAGCACTGGGGCGAAGTCCACCAGGCATATACGTCGTCGGGCGATCTGCTCTATGAGAGCCAGACGCACTAGCAGGCAGAGAGAGAGAAGAAGGCAGACAAGGAGAGATGAGACGAGAATTGGACCTGACTATTCAAGAAGACCAAGCTAAGGAGCTCGGTCTTCGTTCTACCAGCCTTATATACAGTTGGCGAGGAGCTTTGAAGCTCCTCCAGAACGTAAGGTACCCTATAGCAATAGTAGCTCGAACCCTACTATGACTATCCTAGGTATGAGTCAAGTCCGATACATGTGATAACCGAGGCTGACTGAGACGACTGTCCCTGACTAATCCTAGGGTAGTCAGAACCCCACAAGTCCGCAGTCCATACTGATGAGTCCGATCGCAACACGTGGTTCCGAGCCGGCGCACAAAGTCGAGGTCAATCCTGGAGATGCGTTCCAAGATGAAGGCCTGCAAGGCCCGATCATTGATCCTCCAAATTTGGGCTCCTCTTGTGTGAAGGGCCAAATAGGGGCATGGAATGCTTCCGTCCAACCATTTGGTGAAGGCTTGCCTGTCAACCATGTAGCTTAGGCGTAGATTCCAATCTTCCCAGTTGGATTTGCTTCTATCCAGTATGAGATCGGCGGGCCAAGTGGAGTCCGGCATGAGGGTGCGTTCTGTGAGGAGTATTCCATTCACAAAGACGCTGCAAGCCTGATCCCCAGGATTGGTGGGAGCCGTGTTTGCCCCAGTGCCAGTGGCCGGAGGGGCCGTCCGGCCCGTCCCAGTGGTGGGTGCCCCAGTGGCAGGAGTCGTAGTGAGGGCCATGTCAGGTGCAGTTCCGCCAGTAGCCATAGCAGGATCGAGGGAAGCGAGAGAGAGGAGCGGAAGAGTGAGAGTAAGAAACGAGTAAGTGAAGGAAAAGTTGTGTTGGCTAGGACATCGAGATTATGGACAGGTGGCTATGGGCCCATAACCTATAGAAACCTAGACCAATACTATCCTCAGATCCTCGTAGAGTGGAGGTAACTATAATGTATAATCACCTAGACCAATACTATCTACACAGTGTTAACAGAGGCGGGAGGACAATAAAGATACATGAGACTTACCCTCAGATCCTCGTAGAGCGGAGGTAACTGAGGGAAAACAAACAGTCAAATACCAGAACGCGTATGTACTATCAGTCACGTGAGACCAGTCCGAAGTGTCGTGACTTCTCGGCTTCGACAGACACTATGCACAAAAGGTGATACACTTCACCAACGTTCGTTTCCCTGTACCATGCGCCAGTCCCCTTCCCACCTGGCGCCACACCGAACCTTAAACGCAGGGCAGTCACTCTCAATTCTCAAAGATAACACACGAGACTCGGTGTGTCCCTGCTATGTCCCCACCAGGGAGTCAGACGTCGCCTCCCCTCAGGATTCCCCGCGCGTCTCCCTCGATCGAGTAGCAACGGTCATATGGAAGCGTTGGAGCGCCGCAGCATCAGTCGCGTAACACGACTCAGGGACAGGAACCCCCCAGAACGGCGTAGGTTCGATGTATCAGCACTCCGTATCGACGTCCAGCGTGACGAGGGCAGTGAGCTCCGCCGCGAAGCAGTCCCAGATCCAGTCCCAACCGCCGGGTCTGGAGCTCAAACCCTCGTCCCGCATCAGCAAAACGACATGAGTTTAAACGGCTTATTTCATCGCTTAAATTTGGTCATTCTATCACTAAGCCATCAACGGTGATAAGCGACCACTAATCACATCAATCAGATTTAAGACTACTCAGAGCAAGATTCAGAGCCTTAATTTTCACTCAAACACGCGGTGTTAATTCATAAGAACACTAAGAGAGTAAGACATCAAAGTATAGCCTAAGTCCTGAGTCCCTGAAGACTGTCGTGTGCCCCGTGCCAACTCAACACGTGCACTACCACCCCGGTCGAATAGGCGTTGTTGGGCTTGGGGTCGCATGCGGAGGGGCGTCGTCGTCGTCGTCGTCGTCACGGTCACGGCCACCGCTTCCATCATTGCTGGCATCTTCATTCTGGTCAGGGTCGTGTGCGTGCCCGCGGCAGCGGGATTGTCGTGGCTGCCACAGTTAGAGAATTCATGCGATACGCTGCTGAGCAACAGGGGGGGTCGTCATGGTCAGGGACTTGGGGTTGCATGCGGCCGGCTCGGTCTCGTGGTTGGGAGCCCGGGTTGTGGCTTGCATCGTCGAGCCGCAAGTGGCTACGTTGTCATCGAAGTGGGGACTCGCATACAGCAGCTGCGTCACCGTGGTTGGCGGTGCACGCAGCGTCGTCGTAGTGCTACATTTGAATGTATTCCGGTGTGGGCCGCGGTGGTCTAATGACCAGGGTCACACGCAGCTGACTCATCGAACCTCAGGTCTCAAGTTCTGGACGCACATTGCGAACCATGTTGTCGTTGCGTTGAGAGAAGGGGGTGGAATGAGGCGATCGAGAAGTACCCCGTCTGGCTGCTAATTTTCGAAACAAGTGAAGGTCTTGACATTGTGATGAACGAGTTCCGCGAAGTACGACCACATCACCCAAGCAGGCGCCGAGAGTGACCAGGACTGTCTAGAGGACAGTTGAACACATCCAGACGACAGCGAGGGGAGATGGGTCCAGGACGGCAGCGATACTTGGCTCGTAGTCAGTCGAGGACTTCGGAATGTGGGTACGATGTTCGACCAAACAAACGCAAATACCTCAACAAGGAGCCGATCCAATCACACCCAGTGTATTTGAGACGGAGTTCAAAACTTCGACAATCAACGCGTCTCGCGTTCGTTTGTCGCTCTTGTCCCCACTATGTTGCCGCCCGCTTTCTGCTTGTATTCGTTGCATTGTTTTCAGTCCCAAGACCTGACCAGCCTGTGCCTATGCATCCAACCTTCGACTGCATGTATGTTATTTTGTTTTACACTCATCTCCACATTCGACGACTGACTGCCTCTGCAATACAGCAACATACCGTCCTCCCCATGACACAAGGCCGTGATGTCATCGCCAAGTCCAGTCCGACACGGGTAAACTGCCACTTTTCCATCACCATCAAGACCACGTCGTCATCGACGAGACTGGGTACTTGTGTTTATTTTTATTTTTGTTTTCTATCACAGGCTGATGACGAGACGCTAGCTCTGTCTGCATCGTTGCTGCCGCGTCGTACGTCTTTATATTTTTTTCTTCTGTGCTTCCTACTAACCTCTTCCCTACTCTAGTCTCTCACCATCTTCACCGGTCACACTGTCAGATCAACCAGGAGTCAAGCTCGCCGCGTGACCTCATATTAAACAGTACTTTTCTTTTTAGCTTTTTAACTCACGTTTTGTGATCCCATCACCCCCGCAGACTGTGTTGGGACACCGTACTGTCCCACTCAGCTGCAATGCATTCGGAGGTGTGTTTTCATTGTGCCCCCATGATGTCGCTGATTCTGCGACTGAACAGCGTCCCTTCGATGCCACGGTGACGACACCATCCCCGCCGTCAAGGCAACGATGGCGACTCCAGTTTTTCAAAGCAACGATGACAGCCAGCCTCATGGCTTTGAGCTGCCATGACCCAGGACGGCAACTGATACCTGTCCGCGACACCTCGACACGTTCGCTGGCCCATGGAGGGAGAGTCTGCCGTGCGCATGAGGTACACTCTCTGCGCCCCAGTTTGTTGAGGTACTCGGGCGTTGCGGGAGATAAATACTGGGGGGATCAATACTATGTATCGTAGTGGTTCTAAATACACATAATAGATCTGATTTCTTCTTTTCCACTTAAAAAATAAGCCAGGTGTTTAATAAATAAGGACGGATTCAGCTGTGAATAAGCGAAAATTAAGCCCAATTTCAGGAATGGGATCTACTTATTTGCTTAACTGAGTTAAATGTCGGCTATTCTGAAATCCGCTTAATGTCCGCTTAATCCTGTTTAGGTTACTTATTACTCGAATAAGCAAAAAATTAAGCGAGTGTCGTGTTGCTGATGCGGGCGAGGGCCATGGATATGGACTGGGAGTAGGAGAGGGGCAAGTTGACGGGGGGGGGCAGCTTGCATGCGAGAACCTCGAGCTGTGAGAGGGTGGCGGCGTGCCGCAGGACGAGTGGCTCGACGTCGACGGACAGCTCGAAGACGATCCCGCGCACGGAGAACACATAGAGGAGGGGAAAGTGCAACGCAGAGAGTGACAGCCCTGATGTGGCGCCAACAAGTGCGTCGCTGTGCAGGGTGAGCTCCGTGAGGGTCTGCTGAGTCGGAGCGAGGATCATGTGAGGGCAGAGGGTGCCCCAGAAGTGGACCCAGCAGATGTTAAACCAGGATGCGCCTATGGAACGGTCTGAGAGCACGGACAGCACGAGGCGGCGCAGGGTCGTCAGAACTGTCTGGAATGAAGGAGATTTGAGGGAGGGAAATTCCCAAATTCGTAGGTTGTCCAGGGAGAGGGATGTCAGCTTGGGTGCACAGACGCTGAAGCTGGTGGCAAGAACATGATGGAGGATGGATGCCTGGATAGCGAGGCGACATTGCCCATCGGAACCAAGCCAGTTGTCATAAAGTGGGTAGAACTTCAAGCTGATGGTCTCGAGCCGGGGCAACTGGTGAATGCGAGAAAATGGCGTTAGCTCTGACTAGCGTGACCTGCCACCACAGGTACACAGAGATGGGTCGATAAGGGGAAAGGACGCACTATGCTTTAGCATCCTTCCCTTCTTATCGGCACCTGTGTCTCGATAAGTAACCTCCCTGACATGGCCCATGGGCTGCGATATCCGGAATATCAAGGAGCTGTCCTAGATTTCTGGCGCTTCCTCTGGTGGTGATCACAGAAAGGACGCGAAACGCAACGGGCGTGGCGATGGCACAGAAAGTGTGGCAGGCGGTCCAAACGTGGCATAGGTCACGGTCATCGTCGACCTCCTCAAAAATGGCGGTTAGAACTCCAATAGGGAGACGTGTAGTAGTGCTACTTGTGCCGTGCCCATTTGAGCCAGTCCGGGGCGAAATCGTCGTCGCTTGCCACCGATCCATCTTATTGGCGCAGGTCCCGGCAATCGGGTGTCTGGGCCAGCGCAAGTCTTCTCGGAACTACAGTGCTGGAGTAGTGCCGGACACTCAAACTCGACAATTTTTGGTGACCTTTTTTTTTGACTCTGAAAATGCTCAGAATCAATGCAAAAGTGGTCAGAGACAATGTAGTTATTGCCCTGATTGATGTCGTGCAGTGGTTCGCTCAAAAAAATAACATATTAAGTTACACCCTCAAAAAGTTGGCCACCCCCCCAATTTTTAGCGCCTAGGGTCGAAATTAGGCTTAATCGATTCCTTTCATTTATCTGAGTGTGATGCAACCACTCTGGCAGCACCAAATGTATCCGGAACAACAATACAGCCTGTGTAAATTCCGTGTTTGAGTCTGCACGTGACTGACCCACCAACAGTGTTTTTTTTTTTTTTTTTTGGATCCATTTATATCCCGGTTGGTAGGCCGTAGGCCCAGACCGGACGCAGCGTGAACAGGCTACACTAAGGGGGGGTCGTAACGCTAAGGTGTTCCCCAGCAGTAATAGGTTACAAAACTACTAGGGATGGTGGGTGAATAAACCGTATCGGAGCCCGCCGTTGCAGGCGGGCTATAGTATTAGGCGTTGTGTCGCAAGGTAGTTGAGCATGGCGTCAGACGCCGAGATTTTCTTATCCCTTTCCCTGGGTGAGGCCTCCTTCCTCAAACCAACATCAGGAGCCCCGCGTATTCCAACTTCTCAGTCGGGTTCGGGTGACATCTCGATCACTGGGCCAGGGTCGGGCTTGGACATCGCGCCACTTATCTGCAGGAAGGTTAGTAGTCTGTGAGAGTTTTTGGAGCGGTATAGCGCTCCATAGGGTGTCCTGATGCCGTTGTAGACGATTCGGGAAATGTGTCTTGCGGCGGGGATTAACTTGTGTGGGCACTCATACAGGATGTGTAAGTCCGTTTTGAAGAACGCCCCGCAGGGGCATGCGGAGGCCTCCTCCGGGTCGCCTGGTCTGAACCGTATGACGTATGTGCCAGAGAAGGCGTGGTCAACCGCCAGTTGGAGTGCCGTAGACGTGGTCTTTCGGGTGTACAGAGGCCGCCCCGTCTGGCGTCCTCTGTCGTCTTTTTCCCGTGCCGTGGCCGCTCGCCATAGGGGGTGATTTCCTCCGTCTGGGGGTCTGGTGAGAGTGTTTGCGTAGGTGAAGGAGGGGGGTCCCTTGGGTGGCGGGTGGGTGCGGACCCATGTTTGCTCTCCAAAGTCGTAGGGCCACCAGCCGCGCTCGAGGTAGCCGCGCTGCGTCTGTTGAATGAGCCACTCCGAGCCCCAATTGATGAACGCGATCTGGCGCGCCCTGTCTTTTTGATAGGCTGCCGATTGGACGCGGTTCAAATCGCGGTGATGACCACGTCCGCACGCCTCGGCCGCCAACTCGTGTGCCATGGTCCGTCCTCCCAGACTGGTGTTGTTCGGGGACCACACAAGGGTGATCCGCGTATTCCTGTGGTTCAGACATAAGGTCGTGAGCGATTGGTGAAACATGAGAGAGTGACTGTGCGCCTTTTTGTTGCGCGGGTTTTTAACCGCTAACAGTGCCGGCGCGCTGTTGGAGATGATGTAGATGGAGTCCGGTGGGGGCACCTCGGTGGAGTAGAAGACGGCCAGCGATTCGGCCGTCTTGGCGATGCTGAACGTGTCCGCATCGAACTGTGTTACCTTCGTCCCCAATGTCCACGCATTCCCGGCCCACTCGTCTCCTCCCACTGAGCATGTTGCCGCGGCGCCGCCCACCACTGAGCCGTCTTGTCGCCCGACGTTGGTCAGGGTTCCGACCACGTGGATTACTGCGATACTTAGCCCCTCGGCGGCCCTGAGCAGGTCGTGTGTCCAAGCCTTTCTGGTTTCCGGGTTTGTGACGCCCATGTAACCAACTCGGCTCGCCCAATTGGGGACCTCCCAGGGTGCCACTGCGGTTACGTCAACTCGTGGTCCGCTGCTGGGCACCCTCGCAGCGAGTGCCTCCAGCGCCGTGGGGCGCGGTTTGGCTCGTCTGGGTCTTGGGCCGGCGGCTGGGACCATTAATGGATGGTCCCCTGGGCAGGGGCACGTACCACTCCGGGCCGAGCCGCCTCAGGAGTTGGGATGCGCGTGGTAGCCTATAGAGCCGCATCGCAGAGGTGGCGGTAAGTTTTTCCACGTAGTGACGCATCGGTAGCATCCGTGCGATGTGGAGGAGTGCCTCCCGCGGCGCTGTGCGGAAGGCCCCGGTTATTACCTTTACCCCCTCGTTCTGTACCTTCTGGAGCATACTTATCAACTTCTTTTCTTTGCCGGTGTACCATAGCTGGCACCCGTACGTGAGCACAGGCAGGCACACCGCATTGAAGGCTAGTCGCCAATTTGCCATCGAGAGGCCTCGCACCGAATTACCGAGCACTTGGAGTGCTTTGATCGAGGTGCGTCCTCGATTGCACATGGTTGTTACGTGCGGTTCCCAGTTGAGGCGGCAGGTGAAGGAAGAACCCCAAATACTGCACTACCTCTGATGGTTGCACAACGTAGTAGCCGTTGATGGAGTAGTCCGGGAGGATGAGGCGGGTAGGCGCGGGTGCCGCCTGCCTCTCGTAGGGGCGCTGAAAGAATATTAGCTCGTTTTGTCTGGTTCTACGGCGAGGCCTGCTCTCCTGAGCCAGTCCTCGCACACTCTGTATCGTGTGTGCAGGAGGCGCGTGACGTCTTCCCATTCCTCGGCGCACGCGAAGAGGACCCCATCGTCAACGTACATCCCCAGAGATGAATTGTTCCACCCTCCCATCCTGTGCAGGAGCGGGGAGGTGTAGATGATGGAGAGCACCGGGGACACGGGAGACCCTTGCGGGACTCCGACCGGTTGATCATGTTCGTCGCTCAGGATGTTGTTGAATCGTAGTTTTACCTTTCGCCCTCTCAGGAACTCCGCCGCCCATGTCGTTATGGAGTCCGCGAAGCCTAGGCATTTCAGCAGACTTACCAGGCGTGCGTGGTTCACATTGTCGAAGAACCCTCGCACGTCAAACAGTAGTATCCCACACTTCAGTCCGGCGCGATGCGCACTCTGGATGTCGTGTACTAGTGCGATGCCTGCGTCAGTACATGAAGAGTGGCTGCGTCCCCCGAACTGGTTTGTTGGGACGAGTTCGAACTTGCATATGTCGTGTTGTATGCGCTTGGCGACAGCCTTCTCGAGTAACTTGCTCATGTTCTCGAGAAGGGAGATTGGCCGGTGAGCCTTCGCCAGCGTGTAATCAGGCTTGTCGGGCTTCGGAATCACAGCGACGATCGCTTGTTTCCAGCGCTGTGGGTGATGGCCGGTGAGAATGCAGCCGTTGTAGAGGTTGGTCAGCGTCTCTGAGACGATGGGCCACCCCCATTTCAGCAGTTCCCACCCTACTCCGGACAGGCCCGGGGCCGATTTGGCTGGTGCCGGGCTGAGTAGTTCCCAGAGTTCCTCCTTCGTTAGAGGCGCGAACTCTCTGTGGGGGGCTGGGGCTTGGTCATCGTCAAATGTTGTCGCCACTGTACCGTTGTCCTCAGCAAAGAACCGCTTGGATAGAGTCGAGGCCATCTCCTCGTGGTCGAAGGAGAGCGACCCGTCCTCCATCCTTGAGGGCCGGTATCTTTGCCTGCCGCCTGCCGTGTCTCCACGTTGCGACTTCCCAGACATTAGCCTTGGTGATGTAGTCATCGGCCCACGTCCGCTTAGCTCGTCGGATTGTGTCTTTGAGGGCTCTATTGGCGGCGTCCGCATCTTCATCTGTCGCCTCTCTTACCCGCTTCACCGCTGCCGCGCAGTCTCCGTTCCACCAGCGCGCAGAATGCGCCGGGCTGTTACCTTTGCGGTCAAGGGTGGCCTCCGACGCCTTTTCGAAGGCTTCGTGGATAAGGTCTACCACGGTGTCGATCTCTTGTGGGCTGATTGGGGGAGCATGCATTACCAGGCAGCGCTTCTTGAATTCTTGTTCCCATGCTTCGCGTTTGGCTGGGTCTAGATCGTACCCCTTTCTCCGCTCCTCCTTGGGCGGGCGTGAGTTGAGAAGGGTTACGGCGCGGGTACGTATGAGAGCGTGGTCAGAACCGAGTGATCCCGCCCAGTCGATTTCCGCTCCATAGAACGTGGGACCGATGCTCGCGCTCAGGTTTCGCCAGGTAAGGTCCAGCGTGCTGGGCCGGTCCGTGTCTGTGCCCCGCCTTGTGATGGTGCCTGGGGTTGTTAGTAGTTCAAATGTCTGGGTGGCCGCCCACTCCTCGAACGCGTTTACTCGCGGTGTGGGTGACCATTCTCTGGGTGACCACGATCGTGAGTGTAAGTTGAAATCCCCGACCATTAGCGTCGGGATTAGGGCATCCAACGTCAACCCCTTTAGGGCGCGTATGGCCGTTGGGTCGGCGACATCATTGTAAAAGTTGATGACCCGCCATTTCTCGCGTCCTACGCATATATCGATTACCTGGAGGCACGGGTGGCTGGCCAGATCGAGCCGGTTGATCGTCCGCACCGCGTTCTTTTTGAAAGGCTCGCCCCGCTCGTGGATCCGCGTGTAGGTCATGACCTTGGCACGCTGATCGCCGCTGAAATATGGGTACATCAGCTCCCACTTGTTGTGGGCTGCGCCCCCGAGTACGTCTCTCCCCTCGCGATCTCCGTCGCTCCTTGCTGTCCCTATCCGGCTGAACCACGGTTCCTGCACGAATAGGACGTCGTCTTTCTCGTTAGTCTCGAGGAGCGCGTGCATTGCTGCGTTGCGTCTCCTCATGTTCACTGATGCAAGTGAGAAGTTATACATTGGGGGGGTTATGCGGGGTCGCGGGGGGAACAATCTGTCCGTCCGAGCCGGCGTGGGTAACGTCCGGATTGCTGATCTGCGCGACTCGCATGCTGCTGCCCCAGTCCATGTCGCGTGCCTGGGCCTCCGCGCGTCGAGCCGCGTCTTGCTGTCTGGGGTTTTGGGTTGGCTCGTCGCGCAGACCTGTGACCGGGAATGGCCCGTCTACTGGTGGGTTGTCTCCTACCCTTGCTTGCGCCCTCATATCTGCGCGGTTACGCCCCGCCGCCATCATTGCCTCAATGTCATCATTACCTTGCGCTGGGGTGGCGCCGGGGAGTACCCTCCGTGCTCTGGGTCTCGACCTGTTGACGGTGACGAAACCTTGGTCATCCGCCCTTGTCGTTGTCCCAGCGTTAGTTTCGGTATTGGGGTTGCGGGCGAGGTGCGGAGGAGCGAAGTCGCCGTGTTTGGAGCAGTCCCGCGATCTCGCGTTGTGGCCCGCCTTACCGCAGAGTATGCATTTGAGTCGGCAATCGCACGTGCCTGCCACTGCGTGGACGGCTTTGCATTCAAAGTCGTGCTGGTCGCTGTGATGTCCTCCTGCCGCAGCGGTGGCATCGTAAGGCGTTCTTCGGCAACTTACAGAGGCGGGAGCTGCGATTGTGGCCGAGTTCATGGCACCTCCCGCACTGGATGAGCGTGGGTTTGTTACCTGCGCGGACGAACTTGACCTGGCTTCCAAACATCCAGATGCCTTCTGTGAGCGCTTGTCTGGTCACCTCGCCCTTGGGGTCAGCATATGCGATTAGCACCGTCGCTGTCTCCGAGTGAATTTTAACCGGCTCAATCTGCCAGCGAGGTGCGGAGCAAATGAACGCGTTTCCCAAGACGAGATTGGAGCACGCTTCCTTGAGAAGCTCATCCATCTCCCAGATGCGTCCCGTGCCATCTGAGGTCGGGACTCCCCGCATCTGAGCCCATGTCCATCCCTTGGTAGGGACGAGCGTGCCGCCCGGGAACGGCGCGCAGAGCCATTTCTCAAAGGAACTGAGGACTTCAACCGGGACATCACCGGCGAGCACGAAGATGAAATTACCCGTTTTTTGGTAGTTTGAGCTCCACCGTCCACCCAGGACCTTAACCGGGTTTCGGGTTGACTTCTCCAGCAGCGTGCGGACTTCCATTACGATGGTCTGGGGGTGTCTCCCCCGAAGGTCCGCTTCTCTTCTGTTGTCCAGGAAGCCTCCGTCCGGAGGATCGTGACTTCGGTTGTCGAGGGCGTTGGCACTGATTGAGAGCCGGGCTTTGCAGAGACGTGACCGGCTGGGGTGCGCCCTTGCGCCGCCGCCGCGCCTCTCGCTACGGTGTCCGCGTGCTGGTGCTGATGGACACCGCGTTGTGTGACTATCTTACCTTTTGCCGCCGCCGCCCACGTGTTGGCTCGGACGGGGATAATCCCGTCGTCTCCCCCGGCGGGGTTCACAGCTGTTCTAATGGGGGCCACGACCGTGGGGGCAGGTTGCGGCGGTGGTGCGCCTTGGTTGGGCGCCGGCGCTGCGCGGTTTGGTTGCGGCCTCTGCACTTCCTTGCTGTTCTTGTGCGGTTAGCTTCCTTTCTACCACGAATAGCCGTTCTGTGACTGGTTCGATGAGCCGCTGTATCGCTGTCAGCATAAACTGTTGTTCGGCTGAGAGGCCCCCCAGAGCCGTTGCGAAGAAGTCGGCGGCATCAGTGATTTGTGGGGAGGCCGGGCCGGGGGGCGCCTCTAGCTCTGGGGGAGGAGGGGGGGTCTCGTCCACCGGCATCTCGTTGGCTGGGTTAAAAATGGAGGAGCCCGACCCTCTGACCTCCTCGTCCGCGAAGGCGGCGGGGAGCGCTAGAGCGCTCTCCATTTCCGGCAGCCCATCAGGGTTCCTCGTGGTATTGGAGGCAGTGCTTGGGGTGCGCACTTCGCCGCCGTAGATGCCCGCCACCTTAGCTGCGCGGGCTTGGTGCGACTGGCCTTGTGGGGCCGCGGGAGAGGGAGCGCCCTCAGGCGACAGCGTCGTCGACCTGTTGGTCTGACGTCTTCCTCTTCGTCCCCTTGTTGGTGCCTTCGGGGCGAGGTGGGGCTGCGGCGATTAGAGCGGTAGAGTCCTCTGCGCTAATCGCCATTCCAAGTTCCCTTGCGACTTTGAGGAGGAGGGGGCGGCTCTCTTCTCTCAGAGCGCGTTGGATGGTTTGTTCATGCTGGGCTACCTTTTTATTGTAGATTCGCACTTTTTCTTGTCTGGCTTCGGCTTCCTGCGTCTCTGCGTGCTTGGAGGCGCAGATTGTCCAAGGCTTCTGTTTTGAGGGCCTCGTAGTGCTTTTTGACGTGCTCGTCTATGTTGGCCTTGGCGGCTTCAAGAAGGCGTTCCTTTTCCTCGGCCAACTCACCTAGACGCCATTCCTCGATGGTGCCGTCGTTGACTTTCAGAGCCTCGTGTTGTAATGTCGGGAGGGCGTTGTTTTTGAGATCCTGAAGGTGCGCCTGCTTCCAGACAGTGAGTTCGGCCTCAGCACCCCTGCGTGCCTCTACCCGTCCTTCTTCCATGAGTTGCTCTTTCAGCCGACACCGCTCGTCCTCCTTGCACAGGCGGGCTTCCTCGCGGAACTGGGCTTCCACGTCTCGTAGGATCGCCTCCCGTCTCTTCGTCCAGAGATTAAGGAGGTTATCCATAAAGTTCCTTCGAACTTCTATCGTGTACTCGTGTCCCTCCATCTCCGTCTGAAGGGAGTGGAGGAAGGTGTCGAATTCCTCGCCCTCTAGGCGTATACGGAGCGCGACAGTCCAATCTGCAGCCTTCAGCCACTCCTCCGCTTCCGCGCGTGCCTCAAAGTTAGCCATTCTTTTCGAGATGATGGCGTCATAGACCGTCTCGGGGTTTCCATCACCACCCCCGAGTCCGCGTTCTCCCTTTAGCTTTCCCGCCAGCTGCTCCGCCATCATCCGAAGCGATTCGATCTCGGTCTCTGGTACCGTAAGCTGCTCATGGATATGGAACACGTCCAGGCAAGGTTTGAGCTTTATGTCCCCCGCCTTTTCCAGTCCTTCAGACCGGTTCGTTCCCCGCATAATTGCTGCCATTGCAAGCCGGGCCAGTCTGAACCAGCTGCCTGTCGTGAGACCGACTTCTGCGCCGCTGGTCTCGTTCTGGACCCCTAGGTCCAGAAGAGCGGTGACGATCGAGATTGCCCTCCTCAAGAGGGGTGCTTCAATCGACACCGCCGAGTATTTCTGTAGGGCGAGGTCTCTGCTCCCCATATAATAGTGGCTGTAGCCGGTGACAATCAGCGATAGTTCCTCGCTGAGGTATGAAAGTGTCCTTTCAGCGCTGGCCACGGAATCATCCGAGGCGCTCAGCAGTTGTACGCCCCTTGCAGGGTCGTCTGGCCCTGCCTCGTGTCAGTCCGGGTCCACTCGATCCTGAAGAGACAGTGATCGGGGAGGGTGCAGGGAGCCTGACGGCTGCTAACTGTCTCCCCTCCCCCGCCGTGTCGCGGGGGGGAAGAGAGGGGGAAGGGGACCCTCCTTCAGAGGCATCCTCTTTCCCTAAACTATATCGCCATCGTTGGTCACCCATGTCGACGACCGCGGTGTCACCGGCGTGGGGCCGGTCCGGCGCGGTTTCAGCGCCTAGGGGATGACTCAGGTTCGAGTCGTTCGGGTCCCCAGGAATGGGGGGGGGGGGGTTAGTATCGTCGGGGGAGGGTGCAAGCCTTGCATCCCCAACTAGGGAGTAGGTGACCGTGTCCTGGGAGGGGAAGGAGGGCATGGGGTCCGCCAACACGTTTTTCGGCGTGTCAGCGTGGATGTCTGTGGAGGGGGGGACAGGTTCTGCCTGCCGGAGTGGTAGCTCCGGGGGGGAATTTGAGGAGCTCATAAGGTAGCCCATCTGATAAGGCAGGTGAGGCATGGTGAGGCAAGGAGGAATCTGGGAATTGCGCAGCGCTCAAGGCGGAGGCTCAACCACTTGTAGGAGGCCGTGAGCCACCTTCCTATTTAAAAGCACGATTTTTCGCTGTTGGAGTTGCGTTGTGAGAGCCTTGGCGACTATCTATTACGTTGGGAGGATGCTACGGTGAACTACGACCTTTGAGTCACGATGAGGTGGCTCAGGAGGTGGTGGTTACCGAGAAAGGAAGGTGCCCACCAACAGTGTTGTCATGACGCGGGTCTGACTGGGTCAGACCTGCGACCCCGGGTCGGGTAGTCTGACCCCGACCCGTTAGAGTCAGATTATGTGATACCTTTCTATATTCGGGAAATCCTGTGTGTCGTAGATTCATTACTCACGTGTGTTTTCCCACACGCCACTTTCCTTTTTTATCACAACTTCGGGCTGGGCGGGCCATTGCCCCGTCGGCACAAGCCGTAGTGACTAAGCAGAATATGCGATTCCAAAAATGGTCTGACCCTCAGTCTGACCTTTGACCGGGGTCAACTGACCCGGACTGACCCGGCTGACTATGACCCATTTGACCTGGAGTCAGGCTGACTTGTACAACACTGCCCACCAACACCTCATGGCAAGCCTCATGGGCCACATCAGCGTCGCAGACTTGCAGTCATCCCCGGCAAGATCCCCAGAGTAAAAAAAGGAAAACTAATGAGCGTGGGCATTTGGCCACGGGCAAGGGCACTGGCAAGGGCAAGAGCACGGGTTTGCGACGGCAACATCTGAGGCCCTTTGAACCCAAATTGGGGTTAGGCGCCAAAAAAATTCGGGCCAAAAAGTTGGCCACCCCTGAAAAGTCATAGGGAAAACCCCAAAGTGTGTTTTTGGACATATTTTGCTATTCTGAACACAATGGCAGGGTCAAAATTTTCCAAAAACTACTGTGAGAGCCGCTACAAAACTTGTCGAGTTTGAGTGTCCGGCACTGTAGTTCGGAACTACGTCTCCCCGTCTAACTACGAGCAGAAATGTGGCCCCAATTGCGTATTATTGGTAGGAAGTATGTGGGCATGTGGCTTTGTGAAGTTATAGTCACCCGTTCTATAGCTGTTCTGGTACACATGACCTTAGCTGTGGGAATTCAGGATACCGTACCCATCACACTACACTTCAAGTTCTCATCGTGTTGTCGAGCTCGGACTTGGGATTCGTAACACTGCCAAGACAACCTGGACATGCTTGCGGTCATATCTTGGGTCGAAGGAACTGCGATGCGTGCGAAGTGTTGCAACCTGTCGGGCAGGACCCTGCGCCACGTAAAACTTCATACATATGTCCGCCGTATATCATTCATTACCGGTCGTTATTACAACTCGTCATACGGTAATATGTATCACATTCCAAGGGTGACCATATGAATACTCGAAGCCCGTGGTATCTATCAAGGCGACTTGACATACTGTACATTTGTAGAACAACCTATAGCACTCGTCCACCGTGCTCCTTCAACATCTACTCTCCTGATGCCACCTGGGATGACGTCCTTCCTTCGTTGTCCTTGGCATCTGCGCTCGCACCACGGTCGAGCAGCAGGCGCACAGTCTCTGTTTCACCTTCGGATGACGCTACATGCAATGGGGTCCATCCGCCGTTGTCTTCGGCAATTGCGTTCGCGCCGTGGTCGAGCAGCAGGTGCACAGTGATTTTTCTGCCCTTGGACGACGCCTCGTGCAATGGGGTCCTTCCATCCTTGTTCTTGGGGTCTGCGTTCGCGCCACGGTCGAGTAGCAAGCGCACGGTCTCTGTGTTGCCTTTGGATGACGCCAGGTGTAATGAAGTCCATCTATCCTCGTCCTCGGCATGTGCGTTTGCGCCGTGGTCGAGCAGCAAGCGCACGACCTCCGTTTCTCCTGTGGATGACGCTTCGTGCAATGAGGTCCTTCCGTGCTTCCTCTTGGCCTCCGCGTTCGCGCCACGGTTAAGCAGTAGATGTACAGCCTCGAGCGTCCCATAAAGCGATGCCAGATGTAATGGCGTCGAGTAGTACTTATCTTGTGCGCTGATTTCCGCCCCATGTTGGAGTACAGTAGTAGCCTCACGACTTTCACGTGACCACGATACGACGCCCAGTGCAATGGAGTACAGCCTTCGTCCGCAGTGTTGACGCGTACGTTGTGCCCCAGTAGCATCCGAGCAACCCCCAGGCATCCAGAAAATGCGGCTAAATGAATTGGAGTCCGGTGATCGTTTTGCCGCGAATTCGCATCTGCGCCGTGGTCGAGAAGCCACTGCGCGACATCGATAAGTCCATCCGCCGACCCAGCATGTAGTGGAGTCCCATCAAATATGTCGTCGATAACATCCACGGCTGCGCCATGCCGGTGTAATAGCTCTGTCACCTTGAAGTGTCTCTTGTGCAATGCCGCTATCAGTGGACTGTGATTATAAGTTATAACCACCCCTCGCATTTACTTGCTCGGGATGCTCGATGATGATGTGCGCTGCCAGGTCACGAAACCCACACAACGAAGCATAATACAGTGGAGATCCACGGTTGGTGTCGTAATCTCCGAAGTTATGCCAGTGATTCGAGTTGTCAATATCGAGCCACACGTGAGGTGAAATATGGTTTGGGCCAGTTTGGCCAAGTCAAAAATCTGCCGCATCCCATGATTCCCATCTTCTATGCGTGACGACACCATTCCGAATTGCGCGTGCTCCACCCAATGCCGACTGGCATATACTGCCATTGCCGTATTATAACGATCGTAGGATCGTGACAATAACTGAAATTGGTCATATTGCCGCGGCAATATGACTCATTTCAGTTTAGTGTTGCCGCGAGTTAGAGTCCTTCCGACAACTCGGACCAACTCTAACTCGGGACGGTGCAACTCGGGAGTTGGCCCCAAATATGCCCCGCAAATTTTTCCTTCGTTGTATACTTGGTATATTCCTCTACCAAATAACAACTTCTTGTAGTCTATAGTATACCCTGTATCATAACAGTGAACAAATATACTGTAACCAGCAAGAATTTGGAGCCCTACAAACGAAAAAGTTCGGAAAAACTATAGTGCGCTCTCTCTTTTCCCACCCTTTTTTTTTTTTTGGCTTTTCTCTTGCCTCGATCCGCAATGCCAGTGTCCTGCTTCAGTGCAGCTTCCCAGCGTGCACTTCAGCGGGGTAGCTATCCTTCAGGGTATGATTATCCACAATCATTGGCTTCATTCCAGACACCATCCTCAGCCTGAACTCGCACAGCAAACCCTTCAAGTCGCCCACCCTTCACTCCTCGCTCAAGTGCCCTTTACATCTGGAAGCTCCGCGTCATGGACCGACTAGTACCTGCCTCGTTGATAGGAACATGGACAAGGCGTTCTCTGGGAAGCAGGAGCGGTGCATCATCGTCAGTCTCTGTTCCAGCCCCCTCCACAATCCACATATGTAATCAACCCCCCTCGCGCTGCCACTACAGCGAGATCGTGCTATCAAGAACTCACGACCGACGAGTGAAAAAAGAACATACGAAATAGATTCAAGATGCGGAACATTTGCGGCCACTGCGCAAGCACTTCACCAAGCACTGTAATCAGTGCCAGATTGGTACCATATGTCCGTGTCCAGTCAACACCAACCAGCAACGAGGGACGAAATCTTCGGAGGTGGGAAAGGTTGCGCACCGGCACCTGCGTCAGCCATTGCCTTGTAGTTGTCTCCGAGGCCCTTGAGCCGCCGGAGGAAGAGCGCACTGGCGTGCTACAGCACATCGACGGCCTCGATTTCCTTTTCTTCTGGTTCAGCCCAGCTAGGCGGCCCTAGGTCCTCGGCGCTATGGGGGTGCTGCGCGCCTGGTGCGATGGAGGAGTGGATGGACACGGTGGAGGGGCGCATATCGCAACGATACCACTTGTGAGTGAGCAAAACTGTAGGGACCGTGTGCTCAGCACGCACTTCAGTTAGTGTGGTCTACTCATTATGCCGGTGCATACAACTACAATCGCGGCACCTTTACTAACACGGTAGTACTTGTATATTATAATTTTCTCGAGTATGCAGAATGCCGCCTTGAGGCCTGGGCAGAAAGGGCGTGGGAACCTTCAGAATTGAAGGCCTCCTATTGGTTCACATCTGCAGCGGTGTGAACTTGCCAACTCGACTGGACCGCGGCAACTCTAATATCGCGTTATGACCTACACGGGAATTTACCGATGAAAGTAAGTTAACCTGTTGTAATTGTATAAGAACTGCTGGTGAATGGTGAATGTCAGCCCTCGTCTCCCTCTCTCCCAACCTTGTCACTCTTTTGTAATCCCACATTCCTTCCCCCACTTTCGAAATGCTGTTCAAGTTCTCCCTCGTTGCTATGATTTCTTCGGGTCTTCTGGTCTGTGCCTCTGCGACAGCCGCAAACATAACCGAGCGTGCAAGTCTAGCCCAAGTAATCACTTCGTGTGTTAAACCCCAAACTGCTGCTCTGACATTCGATGATGTGCGTCGGTTTTCTATTTATTCAAAAAAAGTCTCTAACTATTTTGTGTGCCATACTTAGGGTCCCTACGTGTACATCTACGTGCGTGCTATTCTTATTTCTCTACTTAATTTTTCCGTTCTCGTTGACATGTCTCCTTGTCGTTATCCAGGACATCTCGAAGCAACTCATTGCTGCCGGTGCAAAGGGTACATTTTTCTGGAATGGAAACAACTGTCAGTTGCAGTTCTACCTCGACCAGTCCAAGCACTCTAATAATTTTACTACAATTTAGATCGGTGTATCTACGATTCCGACAGTGTCAAGCGTGTCAAATACATCTACAACAATGGGCACATGGTAGCCTCACACACTTGGGCCCACAAAGACCTCGCCACCCTCACTTTCGACCAGATCCACGACGAAATGTGGCGCGTCGAACAAGCCCTCCAGCGTATCCTCGGCGTCACCCCCGCGTTCATGCGCCCCCCTTTTGGCAGCTACAACGATCTCGTCCGCGAAGTGTCGTTCCAGCGCGGACAGAAGATGGTCACCTGGGACTTTGATTCGGGTGATTCGACCGGGTCAACGGCCGCGCAGAGTAATGCGGCTTATGATGCTCTTGTTGCGCAACATCCGTCAAACGTTTTGGCGCTCAACCATGAAGTCTATGGTAAGTAGTTGATTTTAATATTGTATGCTTACCCGCTGGCTTTGGCTGACCTTTTGCGTGTTATCTTAACTTGTAGAACAAACTGCACACGTCGTTGTCCCCCATGCCATCAAAACGCTCCAGGCTGCGGGCTACAAGCTCGTCACTGTCGCTGAATGCTTGGGCCAGCAGCCGTACCAGTCTGTCGTTGCCCCTCAAACCGTCAGTGTTATCTCTCGTTGCATCCATCAGCCACGCATCAGTTTTACTGATTAATTTTTTCTCTTGTTTCTAGGGCTCGTGGACATGCTAGTCGACTCGTCCGAACTAGTACACGTCGTGAATTGATGTACGCGGACAATGATTCCAATAGCACTTTCGCTTATACATATTACAGACTCGCCCCCACCCAGTATCGTTCGCTTAATATACCCATGTTCTCGTGAGCCTTCTCGGCATCGTTAGCGACCTACTCTGTTCAGCTTCCCCGTGTCGCAGTGTTGTGCCAGTCAGCGACTAGTCGTGACGGTCAGGGGAGTCATCGAGTACGGGGGTCACTGACCGCAAGTGACCACGGTTGGTGCCGTAATCTCCGAAGTTATGCCAGCGATTCGAGTTGTCGATGTCGTACAACTGGAGCCACGCGGTCAAATATGGTTTCGCCTAGTCAAAAGCCGCCGCATCCCATCTTCTATGTGTGACGACACCTTTCCGAACTGCGCGTGCTCCACCCAATGCCGACTGGCATATCCCGCCAAAGGAAACCTATCTCCGACCTGCCACTGGTTATCGTCGGCGCTGCCGTCCAACTGGAGTAGAGTTCCCAAGCAAGCTTGGGCGAGAGTCGTGTGTGCGGGATCGGGAATGATATGAAAGTAAGGGGCATCTCCTCCAGAAGTGGACAGTCGCTCGGAAGTCAAGAATTCCTTGACCGAAAAATGCAAGGAAAATACGTAAACTGGATGACTCGCGAATCCCCGTCGTCGACTTCGGTGATCAAGCTCGAGCACGTAGATAGCACCGCTCGTTGTCGATCCTCCCACCGCCAATCCTCCCTCAACTTCGGTGTCGTTCCTTCCGCTTCATCGAAGTCAATTGCAAGTATTTCTGCGAGCTCCTCGACACATCCCGATCTCCTTCAACACCCGCTCATAAGTCTCGTCCGACGATTTCGGCAATTCGTTAAGCGTCCGCAGGATGTTCTGCGGAAGGCAATGCTGCAACACTTCCAGTTGACAGAAGACCCATCGGGACCCGTCAGATACTCAGCAACCGTCATCAACATTTTTTAGCACGCTTACATTCCGTCGGCTCTATCCAATTACCAACTCTCTGTCCGGTCCCGGACAGTATGCGGTCTGCTAGCTTAGATCACTACCTACTACTATGCAGGAGCTAGTACACTTCAACGTTTGTTTCTCTATACCATGCGCCAGCCCCCTTCCCTCCCGGCGAACCTTAAACGGAGAGCATAACTCTCAATTCTCAAAGATGACACACGAGACTCGGCATGTCCCCGCTGTATCCCCACCAGGGTGTCAGACGTCTCAGGATTCCTCGCGCGTCTCCCTCGATCGAGCAGCAACGGTCCTATGGAAGCGTTGGAGCGCCGCAGCATCAGCCGCGTAACGCAACTCAGGGACAGGAACCCCCCAGAACGGCGTAGGTTCGATGTATCGGCACTCCGTATCGACGTCCAGCGTGACGAGGGCGGTGAGCTCCGCCGCGAAGCAGCCCCAGATCCAGTCCCAACCACCGGGTCCGGAGCTCAAACCCTCGTCCCGGGCGAGGGCCGTGGATATCCGGGAGCAGGAGAGGGGCAAGTTGGCGAGGGCGGGCAGCTTGCATGCGAGAACCTCGAGCTGTGTGAGGGTGGCGGCGTGCCGCAGGACAAATGGCTCGACTTCGATGGACAGCTCGAAGACGAGCCCGCGCACGGAGAACACGCAGAGGAGGGGAAAGTGCAACGCAGAGAGGGACAGCCCTGATGAGGCGCCAACAGGTGCGTCGCTATGCAGGGTGAGCTCCGTGAGGGTCTGCTGAGTCGGAGCGAGGATCATGTGAGGGCAGAGGGTGCCCCAGAAGTGGACCCAGCAGATGTTAAACCAGGATGCGCCTATGGAACGGTCTGAGAGCACGGACAGCACGAGGCGGCGCAGGGTCGTCAGGACGGTCTGGAATGAAGGAGATTCGAGGGGGGGGGAATTCCCAAATGCGCAGGTTGTCCAGGGAGAGAGATGTCAGCTTGGGTGCGCGGACGCCGAAGCTGGTGGCAAGAACATGGAGGATGGATGCCTGGACAGCGAGGCGACCTTGCCCATCGGAACCAAGCCGGTTGTCATAAAGTGGGTAGAACGTCAAGTTGATGGTCTCGAGCCGGGGCAACTGGTGAACGCGAGAAAATGAATTGGCCAGTTCGCAGATGGCGTTAGCTCTGACTGGTGTGACCCGCCACCGCAGGTACGCAGAGACAAGTCGTGATTTCGTTTATGGGATGACAAGGGGAAAGGACGCACTATGGTTTAGCATCCTTCCCTTCCTATCGGCACCCGTGTCTCGATAAGCGACCTCCCTGACATGGACCGCGATATCCGGGACGTCAAGGAGCTGTCCTAGATTTTTGGCGCTTCCTTTGGTGGGGATCACATAAAGGACGCGGAACGCAATGGGCGTAGCGGTGGCGCAGAAAGCGCGGCAGACGATCCGAACGTTGCATAAGTCGTGGACACCGTCAACCTCCTTGACAATGGCGGTTAGAATTTCGAGAGGGAGGCAGGTCATGTTGTTGTGCCCATTAGGACCTGTGCGGGTCCCGGCAATAGGGGTGTATAATAACTGTATAGGGGTGTCCGGCTCGTTCGTTCCGGGCTACCGTGCAGTCATTCGTGCGGTCATTCCGGAGCGACCGCCCTGACTCCGCCCTGCCAACTTGAAGAGAAACGATTCTAGAGTTGTTACTTCCTTCTTTCTCTTTCCGAGTCGCAGAGACGCAAGCAGAGACCCCCAATAGCGTATTATCGGTAGGAAGCATATGCGCATTTGCCTTCGTGAAGTTGTGGACATCCGTTCCATAGACTGTAGTACTGTTTCTTTTATGAGACACCACATTTAGACCTCATCACTACTTATTACTATACTTCTCACCATCTCGTCGAGCCTGGGTGTCGCAACACTGCCCAAACGACTAAATCATGTTGAGGTGGGATCCGTGCGAACTCGAAGTGTCGCGTAGGCCACTGCGTAACGCAGAACTTCGTAAATGTCCACCATATGTCATTCATTTTTATTTTTATTTTGGATCCATATTTATTCTGGGATGCGCAACAGAGTTACAGACCAGTCGTAGCGAGACCCACTACAGTTATGAAATGTCATTCATTTCCCGTTGTTAGTCGTCGTTACGACTCGTCATACAGTAATATGTATCACGATCCAAGTATGGCCATATTGATACCAGTAGAAGGGACCCCCCATGGTATCACGGTGATACTCGGCATACATTTGTAGAGATATTTATGGCACTCTTTCCATTGGCCCAGCGTGCTTCATCAACATCAGTAGGATCGCGTTCTTTCCATTTCCTGATGCCACCTGGAATGGGGTCCTACCTTCCTTGTCCTTGGCATCTACACTCGCGCCACGGTCGAGCAGTAAGCGCACAGTCTCAGTTTCGCCTTTGGATGACGCTACATGCAACGGGGTCCATCCACCGTTGTCCTCAGCACTTGCGTTTGCGCCATAGTCGAGCAGCAGGCGGACATTATCTTTCTTGCCCTTGGATGACGCCCCGTGCAATGGCGTCCTTCCATCCTTGTTCTTGGAGTCTGCGTTCGCGCCGCGGTCGAGCAGCAACCGCACGGTCTCTGTGTTGCCATTGGATGACGCCAGGTGCAACGAAGTCCATCCATCCTTGTCCTCGGCCTCTGCTTTTGCGCCGTGGTCGAGCAGCGAGCGCACGGTCTCCGTTTTACCCATAAATGACGCCTCGTGCAATAAGGTCCTTCCGTCCTTCTTCTGGGCCTCCACCTTCGCGCCATGATCAAGCAATAGACGTGCAACCTCGAGCCTCCCACAAAGTGATGCCAGATGTAATGGCGTCGAGTAGTCCTCATCTTGTGCGCTGATTTCCGCCCCATGTTGGAGTAGTAGCCCCACGATCTCCACGTGACTACCAATCGATGCCCGGTGCAATGGAGTATAGCCAGCGTTGTCCGCAGTGTTGATGCGCACATTGTGCACCAGTAGCATCCGAACAACCTCTAGGTGCCCCCAATATGCGGCTAAATGAATTGGAGTCCGGTGATCCCATTGCCGCGAATTCGCATCTGCGCCGTGGTCAAGTAGCCACTGCGCGACATCGATAAGTCCATCCACCGACGCAGCATGTAGTGGAGTCCGATGCCACATGTCCTCGATAACATCTACGGCTGCGCCATGTTGGTGTAATAGCTCTGCCACCTTGAAGTGTCTCTTGTGCAATGCCGCTACCAGTGGACTGTGATTACGACCACCCCTCGCATTGACTTGCTCGGGATGCCCGACGATGATGTGCCCTGCCAGGTCACCAAATCCGCACAATGAAGCATAATACAGTGGAGATCCACGACGTGTGGTGTAATCGCCGAAGTTACTCCAGTGATTGTCGATGTCGTGCAACCGGAGCCACGCGGCAAAATGTGGTTTGGTCGAGTCAAAAAAATGCTGCATCCCATCTTCTATGCGTGACGACACCATTCCGAACTGCGCGTGCTCCACCCAATGCTGACTGGCATATCCCGCCAAAGGAAATCTGTCTTTGACCTGCTTATTGTCGGCGCTGCCGTCCAACTGGAGTAGAGTTCCCAAGCAAGCCTGGGCGAGAGTCGTGTGTGCGGAATCGGGAATGATATGAAAGTACGAAACGTCTCCTCTAGAAGCGCCAAGGCGATTGGAAGTCAAGAATTCCTTGACCGAAAAATGTGTGAACTGAATGACCCGCGAATCCCCGTCGCCCACTTCGGTGATCAGGCTCGAGCACGTAGATAGCACAGCTCGTTGTCGATCCTCCCACCGCCACTCCTCCTTCAACTTCGGTGTAGCTCCTTCGGCCCCTTCAAAGTCAAGCGCAAGTATTTCTGCAAGCTCTTCCACATGCAGGGGGCGAGTAGCCGCAGTAAGACATTGTAACAAACGTCGAGCATGGTCTCGGTTGGCCATCCCGATCTCCTTCAACACCCGCTCATATGTCTCGTCCAAAGATTTCGGCAATTCGTTAAGCGTTCGCCGGATGCTCTGCGGAAGGCAATGTTGCAACACTTCCAGTTGACAAAAAACCCATCGGAACCTGTCAAATACTCAGCAACCAACCGTCATCAACATCCTTAAACACGCTCACATTCCATCGGCTCTATCCGTAAGCGTCTCAATAACCAGCTCTTTGTCCTTGTCCCTCCATCTCCTCATCGCCATATCTGAGTCCGCGTAGACCACAGATCTAATATAGTCTTCAATATCCTTCTTTTGTCCACTTGCCTCGTGAATCGAGACCGGGTGGAGTGCTAGTGGCTCAAGTGCGGCTCGGATGTCGATCTCCGGACGGCTGGTAAGACAGATATGAAGATGTGAAAGCCGGAGGCCGACGAGGTCCTTTATGAGATTAAGGACTTGTTTGCGGGCAGGTGGAATCCCAGAGGTGTTGGGGCATTCATCTAGCGCGTCCAAGATAATGTAGATTGGGCCTTGGCCAGGTATCATGAGCATCTCTTTGAGACACGCAATCAGCGTGCTGGTGCTGGGTTTATGGGCGCCGTCGTCGTGTGCCTTATATACGTGCGAGAGTATGTCGCAACAACTGTCGGAACGAGCGGACAGCTGTGTAAGAAGTGAAGGAAGCAAGTTGCAGAGATTTTGTTTATCGGTGTCCTTAAAATCGAAATAGAAGTACGCCATCGAGGCCAGTCCAGCCTCCCGCAACGCCATTATGTCTTTGATGATTGCGGAGCTAGTTGGTGTTATAAGTTCCTGAGGGGTGGACGCGACGAATGATAACGAACCAAAGGATGCTCTTCCCTGAGCCCGCTACAATGATTGGAGGCGATCAAGGTCTAGGAGGGGGTGAACGGAGAGAAAGGCTGGCGCACGTTTCCCGTGGATCCACAACAAGGACGTGGTCGACTTGGACTTCCATTCCGTGAATATACTTCCCTGGAAGAACCATGTCGCTGTGCCTTCATGTTGAGTTGTGGACGCAATATTTTGATTAGTGGATGGGTCCGGAGGAGACAGCCACGCTCGGTGGTCCTTCCGTACCCGGCTCCCTGCGGTGGCATTCAGTCTCAGCAAGCAAGAGCAGCAAGGTTAAAGAACCACGAACGCCTCTCCTCGTCGATATTGTTCGCCGTCTGTTGCAATAGAGCTTGCGTTTCCATTGTCGTCACTTTGACTACCTTGCCATCTAGTCGTATATGGGCTTATGGTGATATTTGTAGTTAACGTGATGAACGCACCCTCAACAGCCAGGTTGACCTTGTCATTGACGCCCTGTACTTGCTCGCCGACGGTTTGTACCTCGTCCTTGACACCGTGTGCGACCTTCAGGACTTGCACAATCGCCATCTGCACCTCCTGTTGCGTCAATCTATCCAATCTGACCAACGCATCCTCGACATCCCTCCTTCCGATTAATTTCGTCAGATATTTCTCTGAATATCTATCAGCAACGGACATCATGGCAATAGGTATCGACTCACTCGCTCGTCCCTGCTTCATCTCCTTCGTCACGATCCCAAAAATTCCAAGAACCTCGACCATGATCTTCACGATGATATCCCTCATCGCCTCCGTCGTCGGCACCTCGCTATACTCCTCGAGCCGTCTGAAGAAGCTTTCTATGCGCTCGAAGATATCAACAAGTGCTTCTTCACTTGCAACAACGTCCTTTGCCGCCTGTGTAGGTTCGGTGTCAGAACAGTTCGGGTAAGGAGGTCCAGAAAAACAACTACCAAGAGAAGGACACCGGCTCCAGCGAAAATGACTTTTGCAGGCGAGAACACCTAGAAATATGATATCAATGATTGGATCGTAGAAGGATCGTCGGAATGGGATTCACCAGTCCGATGCCCTCGCCAAGCGCCGCGGAAAAGGCATAAAGGACGTTGACAGTCGGATCCAACCATTTCGTCAATTTGTCGTCGCCGGACGTAGATTGCTCGAACTGTTGGACTTGTGTGTGAAGGACGGCAAGGATGTCGGTGGGGGAGTTGCAGGTCTGCAGCTGGACCATTAACGGATGTGCGAGAAGGTCTTTCTTCGTTTTCTTTTTATAAGTGTCGAGGGAAGCACAGAAGATGGCCTGGAAATTGGAAGAGGAGGCGATGGGCGGTGTCTGGGACATCACAACAACAGCGGGGAGAGGCGTCTGAGGATACCGCGACGATACCGGCACTTGTGGGTGGGAAGCGGCTTGGTGGGATCGCCCGAATGGTTTGCCACGCACGAGGTTTGGCAGGTAACTAGGTAACGCCCGCACAGCCTCAGCTTCAGGTCGTAAACAGGCCGACGATGTTTTCACAGCAGGGGTTATCCTTGTCACTAGCCACCTCGGAGGTAAACCTGATTGGAGTAACAGGTTCCATGGTTCGAGGTCGAGGCAGACGAGCATGATAATATCCGAGATTTCCCAGTCAACATTGACATGCTTGGTCACGGTTGCGCGTCAAGCTGAAAAACCTATGTTAGTAGGAGTCACGTGGTCGCGCCTTCGTGCTCCGAGTCTATGCAGTCTGCCAGCTTAGATTTTTTCTCGTCGCTACCTACTACTATGCACAAAAGGTGATACACTTCAGCAACTTTTGTTTCCCTGTACTATGCGCCAGTCCCCTTCCCACCTGGCGCCACACCGAACCTTAAACGCAGGGCAGTCACTCTCAATTCTCAAAGATAACACACGAGACTCGGTGTGTCCCTGCTATGTCCCCACCAGGGAGTCAGACGTCGCCTCCCCTCAGGATTTCCCGCGCGTCTCCCTCGATTGAGCAGCAACGGTCATATGGAAGCGTTGGAGCGCCGCAGCATCAGCCGCGCAACGCGACTCAGGGAAAGGAACCTCCCAGAACGACGTAGGTTCGATGTATCGGCACTGCGTATCGACGTCCAGCGTGACGAGCGTGGTGAGCTCCGCCGCGAAGCAGTCCCAGATCCTGTCCCAACCGCCGGGTCCAGAGTTCAAACCCTCGTCCCGGGCGAGGGCCGTGGATATGGACTGGGAGTAGGAGAGGGGCAAGTTGGCGGGGGCGGGCAGCTTGCATGCGAGAACCTCGAGCTGTGTGAGGGTGGCGGCGTGCCGCAGGACGAATGGCTCGACTTCGACGGACAGCTCGAAGACGAGCCCGCGCACGGAGAACACGCAGAGGAGCGGAAAGTGCCACCCGGCGAGGGACAGCCCTGATGAGGCGCCAACAGGTGCGTCGCTATGCAGGTGAGCTCCGTGAGGGTGTGCTGAGTCGGGGCGAGGATCATGTGAGGGCAGAGGGTGCCCCAGAAGTGGACCCAGCACACGTTAAACCAGGATGCGCCTATGGAACGGTCTGAGAGCACGGACAGCAAGAGGCGGCGCAGGGTCGTCAGGACGGTCTGGAATGAAGGAGATTTGAGGGGGGGGAAATTCCCAAATGCGCAGGTTGTCCAGGGAGAGAGATGTCAGCTTGGGTGCGCGGACGCCGAAGCTGGTGGCAAGAACATGGAGGATGGATGCCTGGACAGCGAGGCGACCTTGCCCATCGGAACCAAGCCGGTTGTCATAAAGTGGGTAGAACGTCAAGTTGATGGTCTCGAGCCGGGGCAACTGGTGAACGTGAGAAAATGAAATGGCCAGTTCGCGGATGGCGTTAGCTCTGACTAGCGTGACCGAGCGTGACCCGCCGCCGAGACAAGTCGTGATTTCGTTTATGGGACGATAAGGGGAAAGGATGCACTATGCTTTAGCATCCTTCCCATCGGCACCTGTGTCTCGATAAGTGACCCCCCTGACATAGGCTGCGATATCCGGGATATCGAGGAGCTGTCCTCGATTTCTGGCGCTTCCTCTGGTGGCGATCACAGAAAGGACGCGAAACGCAACGGGCGTGGCGATGGCACAGAAAGTGTGGCAGGTGGTCCGAACGTGGCATAGGTCGCGGACATCGTCGACCTCCTCGAAAATGGCGGTTAGAACTTCAGTAGGGAGACGGGTGGTAGTGCTACTTGTGCCGTGCCCATTTGAGCCAGTCCGTCGCTTGCCACCGACCAACAGATTGGCGCGGGTCCCAGCAATCGGGTTTCCGGGCCGGCGCAAGTTTTCCGTTCCCCACAGCTCGGAAGCGACTACCACGAGCAGAGATGTGGCCCCAATTGCGTATTATTGGTAGGAAGTATGTGCGCATGTGGCTTTGTGAAGTTATAGTCACCCGTCCTATAGCTGTTCTGGTACACATGACCTTAGCTGTGGGAATTCAGGATTTCGTACCCCATCACTACTTGTGACCACTACACTTCAAATTCTCATCGTGTTGTCGAGCCCGGGCCTGGGATTCGCAACACTGCCAAGACGACCCAGACCCTGCGCCACGTAGAACTTCATAATTATGTCCGTCGTATATCAATCATTACCGGTTGTTACAGTAGTACATCGTTACAACTCGTCATACGGTAATATGTATCACATTCCAAGGGTGACCATTTGAATACCCGTAGAAGGGAGCTCGTGGTATCTATCAAGGTGACTTGACATAGTACTGTACATTTGTAGAACAACCTATAGCACTCGTCCACCGTGCTCCTTCAGCATCTGCTCTCCTGATGCCACCTGGAATGATGTCCTTCCTTCGTTGTCCTTGGCATCTGCACTCGCACCACGGTCGAGCAGCAGGCGCACAGTCTCTGTTTCACCTTCGGATGACGCTACATGCAATGGGGTCCATCCGCCGTTGTCTTCGGCATTTGCGTTCGCGCCGTAGTCGAGCAGCAGGCGCACAGTAATTTTTCTGCCCTTGGACGACGCCTCGTGCAATGGGGTCCTTCCATCCTTGTTCTTGGAGTCTGTGTTCGCGCCACGATCGAGTAGCAAGCGCACGGTCTCTGTGTTGCCTTTGGATGACGCCAGGTGTAACGAAGTCCATCTATCCTCGTCCTCAGCATGTACGTTTGCGCCGTGGTCGAGCAGCAAGCGCACAATCTCCGTTTCGCCCGTGGATGACGTCTCGTGCAATGGGGTCCTTCCGTGCTTCCTCTTGGCCTACGCGTTCGCTCCATGGTAAGCAGTAGATGTACAGCCTCGAGTGTCCCATAAGTTAATGCCAGATGTAATGGCGTCGAGTAGTACTTATCTTGTGCGCTGATTTCCGCCCGTAAGTCGGGCTCACTGCGCAGTTCAGCACACGACTAGTCGCTGACTGGCACAACACTGCGACACGGGGAAGCTGAACAGAGTAGGTCGCTAACGATGCTGAGAAGGATCACGAGAACATGGAGAGAATTAAGCGAACGATATTGGGTGGGGGCGAGTCCGTAGTAGGTATAAGCGAAAGTGCTATTGGAATCATTGTCCGCGTACATCAATTCACGACGTGTACTAGTTCGGACGAGTCGACTAGCATGTCCACGAGCCCTAGAAACAAGAGAAAAAATAAATCAGTAAAACTGATGCCCTGCCAGTGGCTGACGGATGCAATGAGAGATAACACTGACGGTTTGAGGGGCAACGACAGACTGGTACGGCTGCTGGCCCAAGCATTCAGCGACAGTGACGAGCTTGTAGCCCGCAGCCTGGAGCGTTTTGATGGCATGGGGGACAACGACGTGTGCAGTTGTTTCTACAAGTTAGGATAACACGCAAAAGGTCAGCCAAAGCCAGCGGGTAAGCATACAATATTAAAATCAACTACTTACCATAGACTTCATGGTTGAGCGCCAAAACGTTTGACGGATGTTTCGCAACAAGAGCATCATAAGCCGCATTACTCTGCGCGGCCGTTGACCCGGTCGAATCACCCGAATCAAAGTCCCAGGTGACCATCTTCTGTCCGCGCTGGAACGACACTTCGCGGACGAGATTGTTGTAGCTGCCATAAGGGGGGCGCATGAACGCGGGGGTGACGCCGAGGATACGCTGGAGGGCTTGTTCGACGCGCCACATTTCGTCGTGGATCTGGTCGAAAGTGAGGGTGGCGAGGTCTTTGTGGGCCCAAGTGTGTGAGGCTACCATGTGCCCATTGTTGTAGATGTATTTGACACGCTTGACACTGTCGGAATCGTAGATACACCGATCTAAATTGTAGTAAAATTATTAGAGTGCTTGGACTGGTCGAGGTAGAACTGCAACTGACAGTTGTTTCCATTCCAGAAAAATGTACCCTTTGCACCGGCAGCAATGAGTTGCTTCGAGATGTCCTGGATAACGACAAGGAGACATGTCAACGAGAACGGAAAAATTAAGTAGAGAAATAAGAATAGCACGCACGTAGATGTACACGTAGGGACCCTAAGTATGGCACACAAAATAGTTAGAGACTTTTTTTGAATAAATAGAAAACCGACGCACATCATCGAATGTCAGAGCAGCAGTTTTGGGTTTAACACACGAAGTGATTACTTGGGCTAGACTTGCACGCTCGGTTATGTTTGCGGCTGTCGCAGAGGCACAGACCAGAAGACCCGAAGAAATCATAGCGACGAGGGAGAACTTGAACAGCATTTCGAAAGTGGGGGAAGGAATGTGGGATTACAAAAGAGTGACAAGGTTGGGAGAGAGGGAGACCGGAGGGCTGACATTCACCGGCGACAGTTCTTATACAATGACAACAGTCAGGTCACTTTCATCGGTTCCCACTTCCCAACTTCCCGTGGAGGTCATAACGCGACGATATGACTAATTTCAGTTATTGTCACGATCCTAATCGGTCTACGATTGTTGTAATACGGTCACAATCAAGGGGTGCGCGGGATTTGTAGCCCATATGGACCTAGGGAGGCGGGTGGGTTCAAAGGGGCCTTAGCAGATTTTCACTAAATCAGCATTCTCGGGACCGGGACATACTTTCCCGCACCACCCGTACGTTCGCTTCGGTCATCCGAGCTTTTACTACAGTACAGTCTTTCCTCTTCTTAGATGCCAGCTCATAGCCCTGGTAGTATATAAGACTCCCTGTAATAGGCCATTGCTCCCTAGCTTTGGCTTAGTCATTCTACTGCCTTAGTCTCTCCTCTCAGTCTCTTGCAGGCTCCCTTGCCCTCGGTACTCTTGCCTTGTTGGCAGAGAGTGCCAGATCGGTTACAGAACGTGGACGCCCTGGCAGTGGCGTAACATAAGCCAAAGCTAACCCTTGGACCCTAGCGCTTGGAGTGGCGAGTGAACACGAAGACACGCGGACACACCAAACACTCGAGCGAAGTAGCCGAGTTACACACGACCACCATCGACTTTCCCACGATCAAGATCGACGCAGATTCCACAGCACCCCAGTACCCACCGCCAGCATGCGGAAGAACATGCATCGACCTCCTAGGATTTGGCAGTCACCAGTCGCTGCAGCAGATCGGCACCACTTGGCGGAAGAAACCACTGAATATTCCCGCGACCAAGCTTGGCGCGAAGACCTCACAGCACGCCCACAGACAACACCACGAACGGCCGCTAGAGTTAGCAAGCCACACCTTGTCACGCCTCGCACCGAACCCCTGACGAGCGTGTCAACGCGAGAATTGAGAAGATCAACTCCATCATTTTCCTGACAGGATGAGCAACAATCAGCGCATTCATTCCATCATCAGACTCACCATCGCACCCAGTTTGCCACCAGAGCTTGCGGCCCCACCCTTGACACATCGACAGCCCGATCACGAGCGATCGAGGCAATTTCTCGGGATTCGACCCACGGATGGCCGCTAGTATCAGCGGCCCACACTTGTATCGCACCAGCCGACACGACTCGATCAAGGGTGATCAGCGTGATTCCTCAGACTCAGAATTTAGCAAACGACTCCACCGAGCGCAATATGTGCGGGAGCCGAATATTCAGAGTGATCGCTATAGGTAGTGACATTGCCCCTTCTCCAACGCATCTCAGCCCGCACCGTCATTGCGATAGTACCCCCGTTATCACGTCTTTCAGTCACCACCACCACCCGCAGAAGCCACCGTGCCACAGACCGCCATTGCCAGCGTGCGAGGCCGTTACCACAGACACCCCGAACCACAGCTTGCCGCTCAGAGGCTCGCCCCATTAACTCACCCAGCCCGCCGATCGTAAGCGATCAAGGCGGATCTCCTGAAACACAGGACACTTGCAGCTGACTCCATCAAGCGCGATACGCAGGAGCCGAAGACCAAAGACGATCGCCATCCATAGCGACATCACCTCTCACCAGACGCACCTCACTGGCAGTTCACGCCCTTGCCGCTGTAACATCAGATCACTCACATCGCACCCCCGGTTCGCCGCCAGTATTTGCGGTCCCCATCCTCGTAACCACAGCAAACGCGACACGATCGAGAACGATCGGCGCGACCTCTCAGGACTTGATCCACAGACAGCCGCTAACGTTAACAGGCCATATTCCCATCACACCAGCAGACGTGATCACGACGATCACGCAACACCCCGGTTCCTTGCCCTTACTATCCGCCATGTCCACCAGAGCGCGACTCAGCATGACTCCCCAGATAGGAGGGAACTCAGCAGCGGCTACAGCACGCCGACCAACCGCCATCAAAAAACACTCGAAGAAACCGTCGAGACGCCCCCAGTAGCGGGGTCACGACCACACACTCGCAGTACAAAACGACAGCGGCACGCGCGGTGGAGACCGAGTTTAAACTCCCATCCGCTCCCACCCGCGCGTCGAACCCGGTCCAACCCTCGATAGGGGTACCATGGAGAGATGAATTCGCAGCCGCATGTCGCGCGCTGGCGAACGAAGAACAGCGGACACCACTATTAGTCCCCGCGGCCCCGAGCACGGTCCAACCATCGACGGACGGAATGGGAGGAGAAAAACTCGTAGCGGCTGACGACGCGCTGACAGGCGACGAGTACAACTCCGAGGAGCTATGGGAGGCTCTGGCTCTCCTGGAACACGATGAACCAAGCGATGAAGAGCTGTTGAGAGCTCTTGCTACAGCTAGAAACACACCGAACACGAGGGGGATCGAGGCGACTCCCACAACTACCCCCGCGCCCGCCGCTCCTTGCATACCAGACTCAGACCGACCATCGGCGGGCATCTCAGAAGAAGAAGGCTTCGCGACAACACGGGACGCGCGGATAGACGGCGAATGGGAGGGGCCAATAGCACCCCTCATCGGAAACGATGACCCGAGCGATGACGAACTTTGGGAAGTCCTCGCAGAACTTGGCGACAGCCCAACCGATGACGAACTACGAGAAGTCCTCGCGAGACTCAGAGACGCCGGAGACCAGAGCGACACGGAGACGACCCCACCCGTGACAAACCGCGCAGAGGTACGCGCAACCGAAACAACCCCCGCATTCACACCCCCACGCACGCCGAAACCAGTACTACCCACGACGACGGCGCCAGAAGAAGAAAACATCGTCGCAGCGTTCCTCAAACAGACGAACGGGGAACGCGAGGAGCTAGTGAGAACGCTCCTCGAGGACGACAACTCAGACGACGAAGAGCTCTTTCGAGCCTCGCAAACGACGACCCAACGAACGAGGAGGAAGAGTTGCTTAACGCCCTCATCCACGGCGACACGAACGACCCCGCAGAACGCGCTACGACAGCGCTCACCCGCACCAGCCCAGCCCCGATCCCGGAGACTAAGGACGACGAGGCAACCATCGTACCCACTTCCGCTCGTACCCCGAGCTCAACCCGACCCCCAGCGAACGCGCTGGGGGGTGACCACGCTAACATGTATTAACCTCCGGAAGATCCCTCGACAACAGCACGCAGTATCACGGCGCCCCAAGACGAAGCCCCGGTGGTAGTACCCGCATCGTCGTTTCCTCTCGCCTCGGCGACTCGCGGCACCGGGACACCCCAAGTCGAAGCCCTCGCGATGATCCCCGCGAGTGGAGCCGCACTTCCGCCACCTTTCCCGTCGTGCGATCCTGGCATGACCCCGCTTTCGGATCGTCTCGACGCGGTGTCAGACGATTGCAATGCGGCTCGCGAATCGGACCTACGCCCGATCGCTCACATCACAGCAAGTTCAGGGCAACTCTCAGCAGACGGCACGCCTCATCACGTATGGGCAGAATACACGCAGGCCAGGGACGACCGCACGACCTTGGTCAACCTCCTGTGCCGATAAGACATCCCAGACAAAAACAAGACCAAACCAAGCCTGCGGCCCACCATGGAACACGGCCAACCCTTCCACGATCTGCCACAGTTGGTCCACCTACAGATCAGAGGCCAACCGCTGTCCCAACGGAGTCATCTCGTGGGATATCAGGTGGCTGCTCGGCATTCGGTCAGGTCCAGAGGTCGTCCCCGAAGAGAATGTCGAGTAACTTTAAACTGCGTCCTATCAGGCGCGTGGCAATGTCCACTTCAGACTGAATCCTGCGAGTCATCCGTGTGTTTGCGAAGATGGTACAACCATAGCACGGCCCATTGTATTCAATTCCGAGTCCCTCGCACGATACCACAGATATGTAGTCTATTTCTGCGCATTTGCCCCGTGAGTGGCGAGGTGCCTGGTATGCATATCTTGAGGCGGTCATTGATGCGGGATCAGAGGACGGGATCAAACTGGTCCGACTGATCATCGATCATCGGGAGGATCTGAAGTATGTGCGTGATAGAGTCTTTAAACTCCCCATCGCCGTCAAGGATTGTACCATGTAATCGAAACAACCCAAGTCCGCTCCTTGCTGTTTGTACTACTATCTTCTATCACCCCTCAGGTGCGTCCGATCAGTGCAAATGCACCAGCCATTCTCAAGCGCTGCGCGAATGCACGTTCAACTGCAGTCACACCTCAATCCCACCATCCGCACATCCTACCTCCAGCAGCCCGTAGCGCCGCACAGAAAAACACAACACGATCCAGCCACGCATACTTACCCAGCGCACCTTCGGAAGGCGGTTAGATGCTCGGGAACAGCCTAGGCGTGGAGAAAAACGTTATTGAAGGAGGCGGCCCCAATACATCTTTCTTGACTAATGCCTTTGGTTTACCCGCTCTAGGCCCATACACGACCATTCTCACAACGCACTGACACGTACTCTTCGTACGTCTACCCTTAGTACTCCAGTAAAGTAGTCTAGATTTCCACTACGCCCGGCCCTATACTAGATACTCCCCTGGTATATAAATGGCTCCAAAAGAACAGAAAGGGTGAGTAAACAAGGGGGGACACGGAGGACAAATGTGTTCACAGAAACAGCAGCCGCAAGCGTTGCAACATGCAGCAGGGACACGGTGCACACAGGATCCGGCTGCGGTTAGGATCAAAAGTGACAAGGTATCCAGAACCTGACGCTGCGCAGCTTCATGTCTGGTGGCTCCCGGAGCCACGAAATGCGCCGATCTACTGTACCCGGAGGAATGCCAGAAAACGAGTGGATAGCGACAGCAGTGCGAGCACTTCGGCATGATGGTATATTTAATGTACAACAGCGGGAATATATGTTCTAGAATAGGGAGGCGTGTGGACACAGTACAATGAGACGAGGGAAGCATGGAAAGATCAAACAAATTAAAAAGAGCGCGGGAGGAAAGTACAGCTGGCGCAGCGAATGCAGGAAGCACCAATTTAGTCCATATCACATCGTGGCACAGCAGCTTGACTCGGAGTTGGCGCGTGCCCGGGGTCCTGTGTGATGGCGAGAGAGGAAGAAAGGGCAACGCAGATCCCGTGTCGCCGAGTAAGCCATCCCATAATCCCGTACGACTGAGCAGGTACTGGTCCGTGATCCAAGCGGGTTCAGACGCCGTTTGAACGATTGTCTCTGGACTGTCGCGCGTTACTGCCCACTGCCAACTTGTCCATTATCGGCCGCAGTCGGTTCGTCAGCCAATCAAGAATTTGTAATCGTCGGGCATTGGAATACGTCTCTTCAAAGCGAGCCACCAGATTCGGTGGCAGCCTTTCGTCCAGCGAAGCCAGGAAGTCCTTTGAGAGAAGACTGTCGAGGGTCCTTTGGAATAAGTCCAGAGCTTCCGAAGGTGCCTTTTCGGTGATCAAGGCGTCTAGATCGACCGACATGAGGGAGACGATGTTCGCAAGACCGATGGCGCCCGGCTGACTAATAAAAGTCTCCACCTCCGTGCTCGTGCTTCCGAGAATAGTTGATAGGGACGCCATCTTCGCGTCGCGGACGTCAACACCAGTGTGGCGGCGTAAGTTGAGATCGACTGCAAGCCCTTTTCCAACCAACGCGCCGAAACATCGTCCCATCATATTGGCAGTGGGGTCTTGTTCGGCCTGAAGGTGGCGAGTCATATCGGGGTCGGGAAGGGGGAAATAGAATGGCAAGGGCATCGAGTTCTGATCGTACGCCTTTAACCAACACCACAGGCATTTCAGGCACACCCGCAGACGTCTCCTGCGCTCTTCTTCGGCGAGAATCGAGGTTCCTGGTATACATGTCTTGAGGAGCTGGTGGAGACGGTAGCCGAGGGTAAGGTTAATCGGCGGCTGGTCAGACGTAAGGGGGACAATTCCCCCCTCGGCTCCCGATCGGGTACAAGTCAAGGCACAAGTGTCGAAAAATTCTGGGATCCACGCGGCAATGTTTTCGACCTCCTTGTCTGAGTCGTTTTCAACGAGTGTCGTGAAGGTCTCTTCAAGCGCTTTCACGTCCACAAGTTGTGGGGCCTCAGTGGCGTAGTGCTCGACGCTCCTCTGTAGGCCGTCATAAAACCACTGTTTATGCTTGTTGATCCGCTTTTCGAGCGTTTCCCTCCACTGACCAGCCCTTCTACGAGACCCCCTCACGTGCCGGTATGACCGATTCCACAATGTCGACGGGAAGTCATGAAATAGGTCCCCGATATATCGAATGGTCGAAAAAAAACAAAAGAAGGTAGCATGAGCTGAGCGCCACCAGACCGCCGACCAGGGGGTGCTATATGGGGCATCGAAGAAAATGAGGGGGAAAACGGTAAGAGTTCCATATATGAAGCCGAGCAGAAGGCAAATGGCGAGGGAGGTGAATCCGATCCTCGTGTTGAACGTGTAAAAAAACTTGAACATGCCGACGGCGTAGAGTAGGATGGATGAGTGCAGGGAGATGGCCACAAACTGGATGAATCGCTCCACTTGGAATTTTCGAAGGCCATTGAACATAAACGTTCGCAAATGCGCACGCTCGGGTCCTTGTACGAGCACCAGATACCGTCGGGCCCATTGTTGGATCAACGCCGCGCCAACCGAGCAAGAAATGCAGCCCGCTATACTTAAGAGCCATGTGACATTGACCAGGATGGCACCAGTAGCCGGCTCGAATGGCTGGTTGATCTCTGCCTCGATACTCTCTAGGGGTATCGGTATACCGTTGGAGATGTTGACAAGTTGTCGAGATATTTGGGCGAGAAGCCTGACGGTCTCATCACCTGAATCGGGAGATAACCACTTGTAGCTTTCAACAATGGAGACTGTGACGACCGCCGAGAATAGACCAGCCTTGAACATGCGTTTTAGAAGAAAATATGCAGAGGTTGCGGGACCAGCACATACAAATATGAGGGTGCTGTCCGCTTCTCCCTTCCACCTCTCGACCATCTCTTTGTCCTGTCTCTCTGTCTCAGTAAGGTAAACCGACCATGGCCCGTCAGAAGAGCCTCCGTGAACCCCCCCTGGTACATGAATGAGAACATGATTCATCGGAAAGAAACTCAACAGACCGCTTTGAGACCCTGTCTTGTCTTCAAGTTGCGATGCATTGAGTGCCTGAGTCTTGTCGTCGTCTATATCTGCGTTGGCCATTTCTGATGTGATGTTGCAGATGGGAGAAGGATGATACGACGGATCAGGAGCCCGAGAGGTGGCTTATACGTTGAGCGCTGTTGGCCAAACGTCGACTGATCATGGGATCAGCCGGTGAACGTGTAGATCGAGAAACAAAACACAGCTGTCAGTAGTGACAGGATGTGATATTGCCTAGTCACCGTTGTGCGTCTACGGAATTGTTTTGCGCATACTACCGCCCTGCCTACCGCCATTTGCAATCAGTATAATTGAATCGGGCTTCTATTTGGTTAGCACGAGCTTAAGAGGGCGGAGCACAGGCCAGGTCAGGAATATTGTAAAGCCTTGAATGCCACGGTAGATTGGGGCGGACATTGTTGTGGAATACAAATTATACAATACCAGGCTTGCTACCAGGTACTGTCGGTCTATGTGGTTATCGATTACGAGAGGGTTCGACTATAAATACAACCCTTCCCGATTTGGCGACAATACACTCTAAGATGAAATTACAGCACAATCAGTCAAATTCCGAAACGCTGGAAAACTGACGCCCATCAGATCGAGCCAGACTCGGCCAGGTGCAACCAGAGAGTCGCAATTCGGGGAGCGAGTATGGCTGGCACCGTCTGGCGTAGAAGCGAGGGAAAATGTGTACTTGAAGAAGGGCACCATTGAAAGCAAGATTGACGAGGGCTGAAGCAATGGAACGGCTAGTGAGTCATGGTCGTTGAAGTTATTCACACGAGTATATGATAGTACTTTGCGCCCAGTATCATTGCCGTATGTCGCATACTGACGCCAGTCGTAGCAATTTATACTTCTATGTAAGAATATAATCCAGCTCCTTTGCGGGTTTTTTTAAAAGAACCAACTGTATCCCGGGACAGTATTGCTACAAGACCGGTCATTGTTGAGACAATGATTGTGTGCGTGGTATATAAGGTCATGTAATCATAGGTAAGGTGGGATCCCTCCCTGAGGGGCCCAGGGTTACATGTGAAGACGAAAGGGGGGTGTGACTAGCAATGACGAAGGGTCCGCCAAAGAGAGCGTAGTCCGTGGGAGCCAAACAAGGAAAAGCCACGGAGTGTGCTGCCAAGTGAGGGTCTAAAGCGCCAGTGTGTCAGAGAACTGCCAGTCCGGTTTCGGGCCTGAAGGCGATGCGCGTGTGATCGAAGAATGTGATGAAGGTGTAGGCTTGTCGGCATTCTCAAAGAAATTGGATGAGTGTGCCAGGGTGGATACTGTAAGGAGGATTCGGAACTCTCACTGGGAGCATTTGTGAGCGAACCTCGAGCAATGGTAGAGGTGGAGGAAGTTGCGCTGTGGTTCGCCGTGGAGGCAGGGGCAGGCCGCAAACGTAGAGCTACCAAAAGAGGTACTGTACAAGTGAAGGCGTAACCATCAGCAAGCTGGAGTACTGCGGATTCAGAAGTGGCGTGGCGTGATGGAGGGTTGTACCCCTTTTTACGTAGCCCCTTTGCGTTGAAGTATTGTATTGATTACGCTGCCATTTACGCAGTCACCTGAGGCATCACCATGCTCATGGTCGCGATCTCACTGGCACAAGACCATTAACCGAAGGAATACAAGCCCCGCCCCTTGCTGTTTGCTTTGGTCGCTCCTTGAGTTACGTCCGGTGCGCCTGTCAGTGCAATTCCACCAGCCATTCTCAAGCGTAGCGTGAATAGATCCACACCAAACCGTCAAGGTCCATCAAACTGCAGTCACACCGGGACTCTTCTCACTCCCATCACCCTACACGCTCCAGTTGCCCGTAGCACCGCACAGAAGAAACACAACACGACCCGGCCACGCATAGTACTCGCCTGGCTCCCCTTCTGAATGCGGGTACGTACCCGTGGAACAGCGCGGAAAGAAACCTTGCTGAAGGCGGGTGGCCGAATACCTAAAGAGAATGTCAGTCTCATCTTGATATGTCCAGTGCGGCGGCGAGACAGAAAGAGTAAACAAGGGGGTGCACGGAGCACAGTTGTATGCGCTGCAACTTGGGCACAACATGGGAACGGCGTCATGGCACACACAGGACCCGGCTGCGGTAAACTTGAGGGTCACGAGTGAGAGACGAGGCATCGAGAACCTGCCGCTGCGCAGCTCTATGTCTGGTCCCCCAGGAGCTGTGAAACTCGTGGACTCACTGGAGTCCGGGGCATGCCAAAGCGCAAGTGCTAGTGAATCACGGCAGCGGGTGCAAGGGGCGGCATGGTGCGTTTGGTGCTCAACAATGAGATAAATGCTTCAGAACGGGGACGCTTGTAGGTGTACAGTACAATGAGACGGGGGTTGGAATCTGAATCGCCAGTACGGAAGCATTATTCCTCGTGCCTGAAAGCGGGAATCCCACTTTAGTCCATAAGCGCTGAGTTGGCGCGTGCCCGGTGTAATGGCGACTCGGAGATAGGCGCACGTGTGTGACTCGGATGGGGACGGTGCGGCAACCCCATCAGGGCGGCTTTTTTTATACAACGCTCCATGAGACGAAATCCAAACCCTAGCCCAGCTCAAGCGCTTCACTCCATACGTGCTGTTGATTCTCTACTAACACTCTAGGGACGGAGCGCCTGAGATGGGCACTCGAGGGAGTATGCAGGGGTTCTAGATGCCAGGAACCTCCTAGGCGTCATCGTGGCGAAAATAGGCATGCCAATGTGCACCCCTATCAGACGGGCCTCTTGTGTAAATTTGAACTAATTACGAATAACAGTAGGTAGCAACACTCCACACACAGTGACATGCTCAACCTCGACTCGCTGCACGCACTCACAATCTTACCACCGTTTCCTTGTTTTAAATAATGCCTCCTGCCAGCATTGCATATCATCACAAACACCGGCAATAAATGTTTAGCCGCGCACAGGAGCCGAAGTGGTTGTAGGGCCCAACAGCAATACGACCAGGCGGAAAGGCGACGACTGCGGGGAAGATGTGAGGTATAAGTAACGCCAGCAGAGTACAGTGATGCGGTAAATTAAGTCGGCGCGCGCCGTCTGCATGACTTGCGGGGCAAAATGAAAGCTGCAGGTCTAGCAGAAGCGGGAGTGCTCGGGGAAGATAGTAGTACCACGGAGCAGTGCTGTGGATGCGAGACATGGACGCGAAAAAAGCCGAGCGGACCGAGCGTCGGCGTGCAGTTGTACATACCGTCTAGGTCTAGGGCGAAGGGTAAGGACAAAGTCACATATCTGTGCCAAATGTCAGTGGGACATTAGACGAGACGTACGTGGGGGAACTAGTCAGTGATGAACGGTCAACGTTGATGAACGTGACGAACGCCGATGCACTACAGCTAGATCCAATTCGATAGGCCCTTCGCGACCCGATTACAGCATAGGGCTGAGGTTGAATGGGTTGTCCGGCAACTTTGCCGAGTTTTTTTCTCACACAAATTATTTGTAGTAATAAAATAATTAAAAAAAAAAAGAAAATTATATAATGAGCATATGCATTTCGATGCTAAGTTGAACTTGCAGGTGTGAAGATGCACTACGGCTACTTTTCCAAAAGACGGAGCCATGCGGTAAAGCCCAACAAATCATATTGTGATATGGAATACAAGAAAAAAACTGTATTGAAGAGCGGGTGATTGAAGAGCGGGTGTTACAGGTGGCCGCTAAGGAGTCAGGGGAGACGTCGGGGGGCGTGACTTGGTTAGAGTAGACTTTAGCACGCACGGAGCACACGACTTGCTAGAGGCTTGCAGCGGTTTGAGGACACTGAAAAGGTGTATTACGGTGACATGCTCAAATAGATGCTCACCTTACACAGACCAAGTTGACTGTGTAGTTCAGTCACTTCGTCAGTGGGGTCACTGTTGGTACACATGGCCATGTCGCTACGTTCGCAAGCGATGTCGGCTACCGTAAGGCTGAAACAGACACTAGCACACAGACGGCTGTTTGAAGAGGGTGAATTTCAGCTGGTTGGTGCGAGGATCGCTCTGGTATTGAGAAGTATAAGTAGGGTAAATGGCGTGCCATAGGGCCAATCCATTGACACCGTACTCACCGTAATGCTTCCTCGTCGCCAAACTGCTCATATTCACACACCATATCCATCCAGGGTTGGGGGGCAGCACGGCCAGCACCGCCCGTTTCAAACGCCACCGCCACCACCATTCCCGCCACCGCCACCATTCCCGCCTCCGCTGCCATTCCCGCCTCCGCCGCCATTCCCGCCTCCGCCGCCATTCCCGCCTCCGCCGCCATTCCCGCCTCCGCCGCCATTCCCGCCTCCGCCACCATTCCCGCCTCCGCATGCTCACCACTTGATGGGACATCCTCCTGTTGGTGGTCAGTATCACGCTGCTGGTCTACCCTTGAACGTACCGCAGGCCTATGCACAGCCATATGGGGCTCCTTTCTATGGACCCATGTACCCTCCGCTACCTCCGGCGATGCAATACCCTGGACATTTTCCAAGTCAGCCATGGGGTTATGCTCATCACCCCATGGCTCAACCCCTGGCTCCTGTCCCATATCCGGTAGCCATGCACCCACGTGCACCGTTTCTTGAAGATAGGCGTGCGCGTACAGACAAGAGAAGGGCAGAGCCAGGTGAGAGTGGGGGCCCGAGCGCTGCCGCAGTGTCGACTCAGGGGGGGCAGATCAGAAAAAACTATCCGAATAATCAGCTTAGCGAAGGGGGTAAGTGGTACTCACTTTGGTTAGAAGGCTTGACACTGATGTCAAGTAGTTTGGGAGTTCATGGTCGACGTGACCGATGGTGACGTGAGGAATACGTTCAGCGCCCACACTGGCATGAGATGGCTGGACTTCAAAGAGAGGGCACAAGCGCATTTCAAGACGGCGGGAAATGACGTGGACCTAGGCTATTGCATCAGTGGTGAACGACGCACCCTACTATCACCCCTTGATAGTGAGTCTGACTGGAATACCGCAATAACACGGATGCGAGAGAAAGTCGTGTCAGCGCGGACACGTGCGGCAGCGATGGAACTTAGGAATATGGTAAGTGATTCTCTTCCAACGATATAAAAGATGCTCACCTTGATTGCAGCGCAAACAAGCAAAGCAGCCGAAGGGAAAAGGAAAGGCTCGGGAGAAGCGCTGCCGTGATGATGATATCCCCCCGCAGCCCTCCGAAGAGGTGAACGACCAATTCAAGTGCCTACTCGATTTACAAAGGCACTTGTTGTGCCAGAAGCACTCAACGAAAGGCCGGAAAACCTATTGCTGGGTTGAACCGGGAGCGGGACACCGCGAGATGGAACATGGAGAGATGACCTATTGGGCGAAACTGATTGTGAGTCAAAATCATACCACAAGACGAATAAAAACTTACCAAGACATAGTCTATCGGGGGTGCGGATGTAACCACGCTGCCTAATGCTAAACCGTTTGACCGCCCACCTACAAAGAAGCCGAAGGGCACGCGCGCAGCACCTGAGATCCACGTTGCCGTCAATATCATGCCCACTCCAGGTTCAAGCGGCAGTGCCACGATGCGAGGGTCCTACGTGGTGTCAGATTCCCCAATCGCGCAACCGTCGTCAGCCTCTGCCCTAGGCCTGTCGGCCCTCACTGGAGTTAGCGATACATGCACCAAACCTTCGAGCGATGGGCCATGTGGACCGTACAACGACTCAAGGTCACCAATCATCACCATGCTGGATTGCATGGGAAATTCGACGATTCCTACCATCTCCGAATTGCTTTCAATGATGGACTATCAAGACCGACTCGGAAACCGAACACGCGACCTGAAATATGTCGATATGACAAGTAAGTTTCTGGGCCTCGACATTTTTGACGCCGTAGATGTGTACACACTCGGGGTGGAAGAACTTGCCAAAATTGGTCACCTGGACATGGACGGAGCTCGCCGTCTCTGGAAGTACACGGAAAAGGTAGCACTTGCTCCACTGGGTCTCCTGGATACCGTCAAGCAGGAAGCGCAGGACGACGACGAAGAGGACGAACCTGAGAGCCATGATGTAATGGGATGGCCTTCGGGTGGTTGCAAAGAGGAATACATCGAGGAGGTGGACGAGGTAGAAAGTGCTCACGAATCGGATGGGAGTGAGGGGGAGAGTTACGTGTCGCAGGAGATATGAGGTTTGCTTTGTCAGCACCTGATTTGGTCTCCCCCTTGTCTGCCGTCTGCATCACGGAAATGCGTGCGTGCCTATTAAAAAAATCTATATAACCTCTCATAGTATGTATGACCAGTAGTTTGTGGTCATGCAGAGCGTAAAATACACGAACGTATTATATCCTTGCTTCCCGCGCGAATGGTATGCAATAGAAAAAAAACGAAAAGAAAAGAAAGTAATGTTTAGTTGTCGTCGTCGTCGGTATAGCCACAATGCTTGTACCATCCCTTCGCATGTTCCACGGTGACAGTGTGAACAGCCTCCCAAAATACTTTGTACACCATGCCGTCCACCAACTCGAGCTCCCGGTTCATGCGATCGCGGTTCGTACGTAGCCACGCCTTGATGGTGGAGAAGGCGAGCTCGATGGGGTTGAAGTCCGGCGAGTACGCAGGGAGGTAGAGGAGGCGCGCTCCGTGTTCCTCAACCAGTTCGCGGATGCCGGCGACTTTGTGGATCGACGCATTGTCGACGACAAGAACTGAGTTGGGAAGGGGCCATTTGTTCATGCGGGTAAGTAGCCCCTGAACAAAACGGCGGAAGTCGTCGCCCGTGATCGCGTTCTCAAGAACTTCAAGATGGAGAATACCGTCTAGGGAGATGGCAGGGAGAATGGAATACTTGGTACCCCGAAGGAAGAACTCGGACCGAGTTGCACGTTCGCCTCGTATCGACCACGCATACGGCCTCCTCAACGTGAGCCGGTTGAAGTGGCTTTCATCGGCGAAAACCAACTGCTCCGGGCTGTAATGTGTGTTGATGAGGGTCCGAAACTCGGCACGGTCAACTTCATTTCGCTCCAGAGCGTGCCGCGTGACCTATGTATGGGATTGAGATCATTGTCAGCGTCGATCAAGTAGAATGCGACGTACCGTCTTCATGGTATAACCCGCCCTTTGGAGAGAGCGCGCGATTGTCTGCAGCGAGGTCTCGGCGTCTAAGGCTTCACGGAGCTCCGTCTGCAGCTCCTTGAGGGCGATGTCGGGCTGGCGCTCGACGCAGTCACAAAGGAACTGGTCAGCGGAAGGTGAGATGACCACCCAGCTCGAAAGGTGTTGCGACGTACCTTTGCTTCTATGGGAGTGAGCACACGAGGCCGACCAGGTGATTCGCGCGAAAATCCGCCGGTGTCCCGATACGTGCTCCGCAGACGCTTGAGGGATCGTTCACTGATCCCCGTGAAATCACGAATTTCCGGGTCGGTGAGACCCTGGAGGGACATCGATAGCGCCATTTCTTTCAGCTCGTCGGATATGTACCGGCGAACCATTGGGGAGAGGGATGGTAGGCTTGGGGGACGTGATGGCACTCGGCAAGGGATAAGTGGGAGAGAACCTTACTTTTAGAAGCTGAGGTCGCGCAAAGAAAGGGATAACTATTTTACAACCCGAGATTATGCAAGATAACTACTATCTCAAGAATTTCAAAATATACTTAACTATGAACTCCGTTCATGAAACTTAGAAGTCCGGCTAGTCTGTTCGCGGGCAAGGGGCCTATCGAATTGGATCTAGCTGTAAGGGAGAATTCTGGGCTTCTGCAGAATGAGCGAAAAGAGCAAACCAATCTGTTCAAATGCCATCGGGGACAGATTCGAACAATAACAAATACCAGTTCATTTGACCACGGGATGGGGTACACGGAAGTGAATTCAAAGTGCGACGGCATGCCCCACGATCTCCTCGTCGATACACTGGCACGCGTGCTTGACGTAGGCTGTAACGAAGGCTGAGTGTCCTACGAGATAGACACGTCCTCCACCTATTTTTCTGTTGCGTGTGTTGGTCATGAAGCGCCGCGCCTACGTCACGATCTGTACATTGGCGGTCAGCTGGGTACTCAAGCATCGACGAATCAGATAGTAGGAGGGGGAGTGAGGAAGAGACTAACAGGCGCCAAGCCGCTTGTGTCAAATGACACATACTCGGTGCCACTGAGGAATAACCTGAGGTCCACTGCCTGCGCAGAGATATCAGGAATTCTGCGGCCAGAAGGGCTGTACAAATTATAATGTAAGAATAGGTCAAATCAGATCGCAAATGCAAGCGCACTTGTACAGCCCTGATACTGGTTGCCAAGGTTCTGGAGGAAGGTGGACACGACCTGCTCCTGGTAGTACGGGCGCAAAAAGTAGTCCGAGAAGCCGCCACCTCTGGATTGGAGCTCGTCGTCCCTCCAATGGTAGTGACCCAGGGGCCGCGGAAGCATAGCCGTATGATGAGAGACCCGTAGTTGGGCTCGTGTACTGCTTGCAAGCCAAGAAAAAGGGCCACACATACAGGTTGGGGGGAAGGGGGGGTGAAGCGTATGTTTCCAGAGCTGTCTTTGGAGTTCCCTGCGCCGACGCCGCTGTCCCCGCGAAGAGGACGCTGATGCCACGCAAGCCGAGCTGTAAAAAAAGAAAGCACACGTACCCTGCATGCTCTCTTCGACGCAGTTTTCTGAGGTGTCTGGCCCATGCAGTGAGAATACTGTGAATCACTGGCAGGAGATGCGAGTCCATGGGCCTTGTGGTACCGGAAAACGGAGACGGGGACTTGGGCCCATGGGGGATGTATGGGAAAATTGAAGCCTGGGACTGCCACTGTGTACGGTGAACAACTTGAATGCAGGTGGAGGTAGTAAGGCAGAAGAAATCAGGAACCCACACCCCTTATGTAAGCCACTCAACCCCCTCTGCTGCAAACCCTACTCCTCTAACACAACACCTATTTTTGGGAAACTGTTTTAATGAGAGTTTAGGGGACCTCCTTAGCTCTCAGTTGGTAAAAGGTTTTTTTTAATTTCTCAAATTTGAGGGTACAGTAGCGTAAAAGAACTTTTATGTTGAAAAAGCATTTTTCTGCATTTCTGAGTTGAAAGAAACAAAGTTCAAAATTCCGACCGCCGAATTTGTTACATCACGTGATTGTATATGTAATCAAAACTATGACATAATCCTAGACGACCACACATTGAAGCTTGCGTTGAAGGGCTTGTGCAACACATTGCCTACATTCCCATCTCCTTGCACAACTTTTATTCCCTCTCTTTCATGTGGATTGTGGTTTTAGTTTGGCCCAAATGTGAGGGTACTTGAAATATTAGCTGTACTGGTGTTTTTTTGGCACCCTCCTAAGACCCTCACCCAAGATTTGTTAAACCCTAACCCTATGTCATGCTTACATAAGGGGTGTGGGTTCCTGATTTCTTCTGCCTTAGGCTAGGGGAATTACATAATTTGAAAATGAGTTGTGTTGTTGCGATTCCGGAAATATGGCTCAGGATCTAACTTAGTAACGCGTTTTGACAGATTGACCAGTTGACTTGTTGACCTGCTCACTCCTGCTTTCCATACTTTTCCGACACTTTTCGACCGGCTGACCCAGGCTGACTTTTCTTTTTTACTGCGGGTCATCTCATCATCCGCAGCTCTCGCACAGCAAGAATGCAAAGCAAACATAGACACCGAGGGGGCGAGAGGGCAAGCGAGAGGGTATTAAAGCCGCAAGTTTTCGATAGCTAGAGTCACCATCACCAACGCTCCTAACTGCTCTCTCATCCAGCTCAACACTCTTAACCGGGACTTTTTGATACTTGTCAGTCAGCTTGCTCCGAGTCTAGTTTGGTCGTCTAACGCCATTACTGCCTCTAGCCTGAGTTACCCAACAATGCCTGCTAAACGCTCTGCTCTTGTGCCCTCCTTTAAGGCCTTGAAACATGTGCTCGGCTCTCACGCTGATACGACCAAGGTCTCCGTGCCCGGAGGCTTGTATATGCAGGAGAATCAGATCCGCGACACCGATGTTAGTACCATTCATCTATTATGGTGAAGAGTCCGATTACTAACAGCTGGGCATTAGGATATCGACGTAATCCTGAGGGAGAGACGCCGATCGACTTTACACAGGTCCGCAACGGAATCGCCGCTTTCGACAAATCCTTCACCATCAACTTAGAAAGGATCTGTGGAGTGACCTACTGTGATCCGGTGTCGAAGGATATCATCCCTATTGACATCATCAACAAGGGGGTGGTAAGTACATGCTTTATATTGCTCATCGTGGCTCATACTAATACACTGGATACGTCGACTAAGTTTATGCCCCTTGGAATCTTTCTTGGCCAGCTCGGGATGACCGACATCCCATGGCCCAAAGCGGACGAAGTTATCAAGATGAAAACTTTGTCGGCTCGGGAGCGCGAGGATGACAATAAGATGTTGCGCAATCTCGATGACATCAAGGCTCTTCTCATTAAATTCAACGTGCCCATGACCTACAATGACGACACCGAGAAGGCTACCTTCAAGGCTGCTCTCGAAGCAAGTCTCGAAGACACCCTCCCCCAGTATCTCAAGCTGAAGACCGAGTGGTCTGCAGAGGAGTGGATGGCCCGGCTCAATCTCGCTTAGACGAAGCGGAAGCGAGTGCTTTACAGCGACCTCTCTTCTGTCGTCTCATTTCTTTCACTGGGCTTCAGAATACCCCACTCTTCTTAACCTTTCTAACAGACTCCTCACTCACTCCTGTATGCCTTTCCCTTCTCTTTGCGCCCTCTTATTTGACAACGCCTCCCCATCCACTTGCCTGTGCGCCTCTCCACTTTTTCTTGTCCCCTCTCCTGCCCATGTTTTTCATCGGGCTTGAGACCCCCCCTCGTTACTAATTAACACCGCTGATCGTCTACTAGTGCACATAATTGATCGACTGGTTGCATCGTAAGGCCGTTTGATCTCTCTGAGCCTCTGAGGTGATCTTTCATTAGTAGTAGTACTAGGGATTACCTTCGGGTCATTTGGACGCAACCCGTACCCGTACCCATACCGGCGGGTACGGGTCTTTACGGGTACGGGTATGGGCGGGTAGGGCGAGACGACGGGTCAGTTGTGCATGCCCTCAATTGGGCCAGACTCGAAACTGGGATCACACGAACGAGGAGGTAACAGTGGCAACTTGAGAACTCCTTGATTCGACCAGAAACAAGAGTTAATTACACGAAAGGCAAATAGCTAACTACCCCAGGACCCAGACCAGTAATGAAGGAAGCACGAGCACGGGAACGTGCAGCCTTTGAACAAGTGGGCTACGAGCCATTGTCGAAGCGATTGATGCCGGTGTTGGTGTCTATTGTAAGGAGTGAGCTGATGACGAACGATGCCAGTGGAAGTGAGAGAGTGTGTGTGTAAGAGGGATGGGGGATTGGTCAAGGAGGACGAAGGGAGTGCATCTCCGGTGTCCCACGAGCCGCATTCTGGTTGTTTCAATCTGGTTCCAAATCCCAACTTCCACTATCAATGTTTTGATCGGTTCACTTCCGCCGAGGGTGCCAGCCCAAACCTGCTTGACAGTGTTCAGATGGTAAAGGTACATCTCAGCCCGCAATGGTCACTCCAAGGGATCTCGACAGATTTCTCACCCGGCCTGGGCACCTCAATAGGACCAGGGCGCAGGATTTCCATTTCCTCAGCCTTTAAGCCCATCGTTGCAACCTTGTCCAACCTGCCCGGCCCCAGTCTGTCCCGCCGTCCCACGCCAACACCCCACGTAACTCCATCAGGGTCTGCCCTCCCATGCAATGCGACCCACGCATCTACCAGGTTGTTCTTGTCGATGAGCCCATCATCCTCGGGGCTGATGGCGTTGAAGTCGCCCGCAATGATCCCGCCACCGCATCCCGGCTCGCGCAGGACGTCGGCCAGTATCTTCATCTGCTGGGCGCGGTAATGTAGCGTGTCCCAGAGCGAGTCGAGGTGCACATTGATGAGACGGAAGACCGTGCCCGGCGCGATTGGGGGGATGATGTCTACACAAAGTGCGTCCCTCCCGTACTTGCTCGGGAGTGTCACGCGGGAGACGCGCCCGAGCATGAGCTTTCCCCTTGCCTCGATCCCATCGCCTTCCTTCTGCGGATCCAGGGCTGGAGGCAAAACGCGCGCTGGACAGCAACGTCATGGTCGCAAAGGGCACTTTCTCAAACGACGTCTGGTTCCTCGGCGTCAGTCACCAGGAAGGCAGCACGCACCCTCGCATCGTCCAGGAGAGAGGCGCGGACGTCGGGCGTGACTTCTTGGAGAAAATGATATCAGGAGATTTCGGTCCCTCACGATATGACCGAGGATGAGTTTTGCACGTGAGACGGCCCGCAGTGAGAAGGCGTCGGATGGTTCCATGATGGGAGAGAAAGGCCTCTGCGGTACCTTGGCTCTGTGCGTTTCTCGAATGTACGGGTGCCCCACATTTCGGGTGGAGGGGGTTTGAAGGCAGAAAGAAGTACGCCAGAGTCCTATTGGTAGCATGGCTTGGAAAGCGAGAAGCTTTTCTGGGCTAGTTTGGGGCGTTTCTAGGGGCTTTCTCCCCGCATAACAATTAGCTAATAAAGTCGCTTACATGACACGCGTATATCGAGTCAGCGTTAGTCACGCGTGGAACGACTAAATCGTGAACTACTCTTTTTTTTTTCCAACGTCGACCTATTTATAAGAACTAGGTCTCTATTCTGCGTTCCCCACTACCCATCCTGGCTAACTTCTTCCTCTACTCCTCCTTTCCCTCCGCGCCACTAATCGACGATACCGCCGCGTTGCTCGTCTCCTACAATGCTCGATGCCGGTCGGTCGCGGCAGCATCAGCAGCAGCCGCCATGTGCTGTAAAGCCAGTTCAAGAACGTTGGCGTGGTAACAAAGTTGACGGCGCGGCTCATCAGTACTGTCGATGATTTTGCTGGCGCCGCTGCTGCCCCGCCATAACCGGTTGCGGGGTATCTGCCACTGCGTGCGTTTTGAGCCACGGTCTGCACGTGCTCATGCAGCGTCGCGGGGAAGTGCGTGACTCATCGAGACGGAAGAGGATGGTATGAGTACTCGAGCCAGGAATGGACAGTGCGCGGGTGCGGAGCAACAAACAAGCTTGGCGAACCTGCTCCCTGGACAGGTGTACACCATATCTGCACCAGAGCAGCGGGGAACGTGTGAGCAGAGGCGTAGAGGAGAAGACGTACTTTGAACGACCGGGAGTGCTGCCTCGTAGAGCGCGTCAATCAAGGTGTTCTCGCCGCCGTGCGACTTGAGCGCAATGTAGAGGTCGGCTGTGGTGTCATTGGGCGGGGGACCCAAACACTGCCAGTCCTCCGGGACCAGCCCAAGAGTGCTTTGAGCTCATTTCGCCCCAACGTGGTGAGTGGGGCATCGCAAGGCCGGCAAGGGGAATGGCGGCGAGGACGGAGAGCAGAAATATCCGATGGTAGCGCATGGCTGCAGGAGATCCGCTATTGTGAGATTGGAAGGTCAGAGTGTCTTAAGGCTTTATAGTGGATCTCGGCTAAGGTCGGAACATGCACAACCGCGGTCTCCTTTATAACCTTGATGCTGGAGTCGATAGGACGCGATCCTTGCCACATGGAGTATACGAAGCCCGCATAAAAGTCATAGAGCGGCACCAGCCAAAAAAAATTGACGCATTTTCGCTCCGCGTATTGGATCGAAAAACAGATCGGGGGGAGGGGGAAGGCGTAACTAGCATCATTAGACTTGAACGTGACAGACAGACGGTCGCCGGTCTAATTCTAACTTGA